>CM057816.1:80067191-80269691 GCA_030067965.1 Latrodectus elegans | reverse complement strand
CACACACACACATATATATATATATATACAAATTTTTGATAAAAATTATAGTTACACATACACATATTTTATTGCTAATATTGAACCAATTGTGTATTTAAAGAGCTAACCTAATTCTATGGCATCACGTATATGATAGCGTAACAACTAAAATAATATTGTAAATATTTTAGCATCTACTACATAATATGTTCAAAAACTTCATTGTCACAAAGTCGCATTCTTATGCAAAAAAGCAGAAAACCTTTTCAAGCAATCACTACAGCAGATGAACGTAATGGAAACAAAAACTTAACACTCCTTTCCCGTATAAAATTCAGAGTGAAAAATATCGGGTTTAATCCCTGGGGCAGTATTTAACAACATAAAATAAAAATTGCATTTCCGTCTTTTGCATGCATGGGCACTAGAGTAGAAACCGGAAAGTTTTTGGTGTTTTTCAATACAACTTATAGTTTCAGTAGAATATCTACGAAAAATTACACCCAAGGTATATACGAGGTAGATACTCAAATAAGTGACAATAATTGATCTTATTAGATGGTTCACTATGTAGCGTCGAAACATCTCTTTACTGTTGTACAACAATGGCTGAAATTTAACCAAAATTCTTCATTCATAGGAGTGATGTTCCATTATTAAGCCATGATGAGCGTAGTCTTAACATTAAATGTTAATATTATTTTTACAAAAAATGAATATTTGTTACCGTCTATTAGAGCTCTGTCTTGCGATTTTAAGGAATACTTGATTAGTAATTAGGAAATAATAATAAATTATAAGGGTGACTATTCTTTCAGATACATTCTATTATTTCAGTTAGTTAAGATAAAATATATTGAAAAAAAAAACTAACGTTTTCATTGTTAAATTTACTAACTTTTTGGCATCATGAATTTTGACAAATTATCGTGGGGAGTCCATTAGTTGGCTACTATCATAAAATTTTTCTGCCAAGTATTCACTCAATATTTTTTCTAGAAATATTTTCCATGAACAATGAATATTCTGTAGCCATGAATCATAAAATAAGAATCCTGGAAAACTCTCAAGCTTCTTCCGTTATATACTTTAATACAGGAAGCAGCGATATTAATACAGGAAGTGTTATATACTTTGAAGCAGAAACAAAACTGCTTCTGTAAGAATATGATATATTTCTTTGTTCAACAATGGTCGGGACAGATTCAAGGAATATTCATTTAAAGAAAATGCCATTCTATTATTAAGTAAGATTGAGATATTGATACAATATAGATATAAACTTGAATTTATACTATAAAAATAAACTGAGCCTTAGTTGTAGAACCTTTATTTTCAAAATGAAAACTCCCAAAATTAAATCTATCTACTCCTATACAGCATGAAAAAATTTACCTGTTTTTACTTTCTGCATACGCGTGCTTTGAGTTGTGTGCTTGGGAGTTTTATGATTTCCCTAAATAATGGAAATTTAATTCTGATAACTATTTATATTAAAAGAAAAACACACGAGGAAGATTAAAGAAGGCATAAAGTGCCTTTTATTTCAACTCTGCTCATATTAGGCAAATCTTTGTTTTGCAGACTTCAAAAAGAGAGAGTGATAATATTTCTAAGCAATTTTAATTAAAATTTTAGGAAACAGTTTAATATAACTGACTAGTAAAATATTAGATTGCAACGAATGAGTCCAGTGAAATATTTAAGTTATCAATTTCCTTTCAGCGGTATATTGCATAATTTAAGTGGCTAATTTATAAAAGAGAAAATTAAGCATTAATATTTTCAGTGTTAAAATAATAATCTATAGCCAACAACTATTATTTGTGTTGCGTAATTTGGGGTATGTAATTACCTCTTGTACAAGAAACAGTATAGATAGAATTAATCTTAATATACAATCTCAACAAACTCTGATTAGCACTTCTGGTGATTAAGTATATTTAAACTTAGAGAATTATTTATGACTGTCAATTTGTTAAAATGCAATTGATCATGAGCTTTAGTTAATAACTTTTTAATAAAATTTAGTAACTCATTAGATATCGTGGATTTATTTTCCGTTTGAATTTCATGCAAAGGTATTTTCAAATATTTAACAATAAACATTGATAAATAAATAAAACATTTAAATATTTAATAGTTTTTTTAATTCCTTTATTATTTTAAAAATATATATTTTCTAAATAATACCGTTAAAAATCTGAAATACCTTCAAAAATTTAATTTTGTCCTCTTTCTTTGGTGAGTAATTGATAAGTATGGAAGATGTAGAGATGTCGATAAATAGAAAAACAAATTAGTCTTAAAAGTGCTAAGCCAAATAATATAATCTACAATTGTTGTAGATTATAAATATATAAGTAAATTTTGCTCTATGAAAGAGAGATAAATATACTTATATAGTTGTCTTTTTCATAAACCAATATTTTTGGATTAAAATGAACTTGACCATTAACCATAGTATTTTCATATTTCCTTCTTCATTAGAACAGGCAAATAATTTCCTAGAAGAAGTAGGTAATTAAATAATAATACGTTTATGTTTCACTGTAACATATAATGGAATACCATTCTCAAAGAGCAAAGTAGTTCGGGTTCAATACCAGCTTCTATTGAACAATGGAAGATATATACTACGTTTCTGCATTAAAACTGTATTGACTTTTCAAACTAAAATGGTGTTTCATAGTTTTCTAGGATTCCTCCCTTTCAACAAGTAAAAACGAATCTATGAAAAGTCCTCGTTGAAAGTAATTTGGAAGTAGATGTTAAAATGTTTTAAAACACCCCAATGATTTTAAGCAGTCCACAAATGTGGTGTCAGAATAACATTTTGAAAAGTAATTAGTTTCTAACAAATTATGTATGCCATGCCAAAATAAATTGCAAAAATTCAATGTCAGATTATAAAAATTACAGGGAACTTTTCAATATTTTTACAGAAAGTATAAATGCAAACTTTTCAATATTGATTTTATAAGTCATACTTTGTAAAAAATCTTTCAGATATTGTGGAATCTCTTTGAATTTCTATCGAGAAATATTTTCGTATTATATTTATTTTTCAATAAGACAATTTTTAGTTCATGCATACAGATTATGATAACCATATAAAAGAACATAAAAGTTAGAAAAGAAACAGCAGCATGGAAATGGTTATTTAAATAAAGAAATCTTCAAGTAAGTAATCTTCAAGTTGAAAATCTTCAAGTAAGAAAAGACATGATAAAAATATTTGAATCTTCAGTATCTGATAATTCAGTGACTCATAATTCCAAATGTTTGCTGTTTTAAGATCGATACATTTTTCATCAAGTGGTTAGGTAGATATTTTCTCTGATTCTCAAAATTTGATAACTATGGAAAAACGAGTAGAATATTTATGGGAAAAAGAGGTTACAATGTTTCCTTTAAAAGACTATCAGCTTCAACAACTTTTATCTAGAAAATTTAAGCTTGCAATATAAGTACATAAATAGAAAATTGGTGTAAAGCAATCAGTGTCTCTACTGAAATTATATACTCAGATAAGGAAAATTTGAAGCAAGAAGGTGAATGTAATAACCAGACCTGGATTATTTAGATTTTAATTTAAATCAGGATCTGATCTTAAAAACTAAAAAGGATATATAAATCATTCTCATTGCTTATGTTGTTGCGTAAAATTGTTTTCGTTTCTTTACATTAATTTTTCGTTGCTAAAAGTGTATAACGAGTGTAGGTCAAACATCTCGTAACGTTAAATCATGGCCAATAATGACGTCGACACTTGAAATTTTCTCACTTATTGAATAACGCTGTTCCTAACAGCAATTTAACTTGCTTAGACCTTTTAAGGATGAAGGTCTCTAGTATGGTTAGGTATCAAACCGGTATACATATTATGTTTACGGTTATCTTTTCAGATTTAATATGAATACATTTGCCGTAAAACATTTCTCCTATGTAACTTATTTTTGAATTTTGTTTTGATTTGATGCACTCTGTTTCACCACTATGCCATAATTCACAAAATGTGAGTTACACAATATTTGATGACAATTTAATAAATGACGAAGTTATCTGATCTTGTGCTCATGTGACCTTTCATATGGATTTCGGACTATTGTAAAAAGAAATAAAACTAGCGAAATAAAATCTTCAGACAAAACACGTCTTTCTTTTTCAAGATTTCAAGATATATTACTCGGAAAGGAAATATATTTTCAATAAATATTTATTCGATATACATTTCTTCTCCAAGAGAATTGAGGGGAAATGTTTTTATATTTGGTGGTTCCCTATTTTTTGATAAAGGTGGTTTTTATTGATTTAATGTTCTTTTCGTCAAGAAAGTTTAAATAAAACTGTTGTGGATGGTGGGGATATAGATTCCAAGTCCAATCTTGTACAGGAAAAATATACACCGTGAAAAAAGCTAACATTCCTACCTCAAGGTATATTCCAGGTAGTTCGTATTTTTGTCCCGGGGGATTATCAGCAGGCAGGTACCTGTAAAACTCGACGTTGTTCTTATGCCACTTTATGGAGTATAGTTTGTCTCGCTCTAAATCGTAGGAACAGTTCAGCCACACTGGATCTCCGAGCATTACAACAGGTGGAACGCTGAAGTTTCGCAATTTGAGGCAAGTGCAATCTGTAATCAGCAAAAAGAAAGGCAACAATCAGATGAAATATTTTAAAAGAAAAGAGTGTCTTCTTCCTTTAATAGGTATTTTCTTTCGTACGTGTATATAATATGGCTTCGTACTATGAGAAGGACTATTAAAACTTCGAAAAGAGTGGATATTAAATTAATACAAATTTCTTTTGTTGTAATAGAAAAGAATCGCAATAGAATATTTATTAGATAAGAGTTTTTCTAAAATTATTAAAAATTCCTCTGTTACACAATTATAATTTTAAGAATTATTTACTTAACAAAATAACAGAAATTTCTTAAAATGTGATAATGATATATTTAAATATTATCTCCTACAATCATTCCTTTCACGTATGTTATGAATATATATAGTAAACGCATCACACTTAAACTTCAAAGAGATTAATCTTTATGAATAAAATGTGCTTATGCTTTAATAAAAGTGGAGCATATTTAATGTATTTGTTCTTTTAGTTAGCTTGAAATACATTTAAAATATCTTGCATTTTCAGTTTTATTTATTCTAAGATTAAATATTGGATATTTTAAAATGTAAAATAATAATGCTTAAATTCATTTACTTATTTTGTGTTGAGTTTTAATAAAGTGGGATGTCCTAGATGTGGGATCATTGGTCAAACACAGTGAAATTCCCTAAATGTGGTCAGCCACTGGAAAAAAAATTAAGATGTGGTTTAAAATGATCAGATGTGTAAAATGTTTTTAACTTAAAAAGCATTCATAAAAGCTGTAAAAAACTACACGGTTTTCAAAGTTATAGCAAATTTTATAGTTATATAACTACAGATCTAATAATGTGATTAATTCAACAAAACAACAGACATATTTTCAGTATGAAAACTATACAAACATCAAGCATAAGAATGTCATTTTTTTTAATTCTATATTTTGTATTAATTTAATATATGACGATTGTGCTTGTGTGTGCATGTAATATTTCCAAATTTTAAATGATATTATTGCATGAAAATTATGATTAGGTAAGAATTTAATATTGTTTGAAAATTATATCACTTATTTTAATTTTTTAGAGTTCTAAAAATTATTGTTATTTATATTAATACTTCACAAGCACAAATACCAGAATTAAAAATAATTATTTGTATATTTAAATTTTGAAGGAAACTAACGCATGTATTTACTACAAATAACAAAAATTTCATTAATTTAAAGTTTTTTTTTATTGAAACGTGAGTATTTAAAAGAAACATATACAAGCAAAAATTAATTTTTGATCATAATATTCTTATCTCTTTCGAGTAGATTATGAAGAAATAAACATTGCATAATCGATAATGGACTTAAAGAAAGGGATCATTGCAATGACATTATTCGTTAAATTTCGTCTACTTATTATATCGTTCAGTGTGACCTTCAGCTACTCATCATTTCCATATTCGCATAACACTGATTAGAATTAAACCAGTGCGAGTGGCAATAGCGCGAAACAAAAATTCCCTCGCGATTAGGAAAACGCCTGCCCATATTGAATCTAGAATTTTTTTTTAATTTTTTCTTATCTTTATTTGAGATAAAACATGACATTTTGTGAAAGGTCTTATTAATAAATTATTTTTGAATGAGCAAATCACAATACAACTTTTTATGTAGTATTTTAACAATTATTTGTTCCTCATACATCACGGAAATATGTTGAAATACTAATCATTTGCCTATTACAACCTCTTCCTCCGTTCATGTGAATTGGTATTCGTAATATGATTCTTATTGGTGAAATTTCAATAACCAACAATGTATTAATCGCATTCACAAAATAGTTTGAAGTAAATATACTCTTCTGTATATAAATGTTTTTTATATCATTCAGGATATTTTCGATACATTTTTGGATGAAATTCTTATCGGAATGTCAGTAGGTTAATCGCAAATAAATATATGTAATAAATATATTAATGTTATAACATTATTAATATATATCCAGTAAGTCAAAGCCCTGACACAAATACAAAAGAGATATTAGATTTCTTTGCTTCATCATGTAATATAAAGTCGAAAAATTTTAAAGTATATGTCTAAGTTTTAAAATATGTTTAAATTGTTTTATTTATTTATTTTCCTGCTTATGAAACACATTTATAATAGCAAAATAATATCTTGTATTGATATTAAAAATTATAAAGCTATGTGAAATACAATTCAAAATATTCACACTTTTAATTAATAATTGGGTTCTAATATCTAAGAATATTAAATATGTATTATTTCCATTGAAAGAAAAAATTTTTTAAATAATTTTTATTTATCGTTACATTAGTTATTATTGATTATTAAGAATCATTGACTATGACTTCTCATTTCTGTTTTGTTTCTTTAATATAACCGATTCTTATAAATATTTTCCTTGAAAATGTTTTTTATATAAATTTTTCCTTTAAATTAAAATAATTATATATTTTGTTCCTTAAAAACTTTTTTATTTTTCAAAATTCTATATGCTTTATATGAAACTATATTCTGTTAAAGTGATATATCGATGAAAAAATTGTAAAACATTTCGAGTGCTCATACCACGTTTAAAATTTATCTTAGAAAAAATTTTAAAATTTTGCTGAGAAATCATTATAATTCAAGACAAACATATCTGTTGTAAATGTGGTTAATTTAAAAATATATTAAAGAAATTGTAGGGTTAGTTGAAGTATAAAAATAAGCATATTATTTCAATTAAATTATGAAACTCATTTATAAGAAACAAAGCTGACTATTTACTGACGTCATTTGTAAGGGCAATAAATGATTTTAAGCAATTATTTCTCTACAATAGCATTTTATATTAAAAGTGGTTTATACAAAATTAAAAATATGTCTGAGGTAAAATACTTTTTCATTTCAGAATGTCTTAGATTTCTTAATATCCTAAATGCTCATTACTAAAAACTGTGAAAATATATAGAAAATAATTCTTTGTGTAAAAGTAATTAAATAAAAAATTATATATATTTTTATCATTAAATTATTTCTACTTTACTTCTGAAGAGATTGAAAATTCAATGTTCTATTTTCTGACAATTTGAACATTCTGTATTTTGTTTTTGTTACTTCATTGAAAAGTAAATCGTTCCTTACTGTAACAATATTTAGTAAGATAACAGAAATGAAATAGCTTTTATTGAGCAACAAGGTAGTAAAAAGTCCTATATATCGTAATATAAATAAAATACTAAAATAATACAGAAGCTATATATTACATTTTTAATATACCTTTATTCATGTCATTAGATGTGAACTCTAATAACGAGCTCTATCATTTTATTTTATTTTTTTAAACTTTCAAATGTAATTTTTAATTTTTTTTTTTAAACTTAGGGTTTTTAATATTTTTAGAAAATCTTCCAGAAAATATTTAAACTTAATTTTTAGATTTCTATCGTAGAGAAAACGGAAAATATATTATGAGGTATTTCCAAAATAATTTATTCAGAAGAAAATTATAAATTTCTCTTCAAAAATCGATTACATGATATACTTGTTTGAAGATTTGAGGCTGGACTCAATAGTTGTAACAGTAGCTCAGAAATTTTTTATAGTAAGGATCATGCTCATAGCAATTTCCACGATTTATTCAAACTTTTGAAAAAATTGACAAAAATTCTCTGAGTGTTGTATATTTTCAGAAAGATGAAAAGTAAGATGTAGCTTTGATTATCTGGTGCAATGCAGAGGTAAGAGATTAGACGGACATAATATTCAAGAAACTTTTTTTACAAGTAATATCCATGTTTAAATGCTGGGGATGAATATCTTGTTAAAACTAAATAAATTCATGTATGCAGCAGAATTGTATTTTCCTAATAAATATATTGTTTAATTTATGTTTTACAAACAAGTGGTTTCTAATCAATGGAGAACACTGATATTATTCTTAAATTATAAGGAAAATTATATCAATGACAGCATAATCTGACTAGTAAGTCTACAAAAATTTTTCTAGCTTTTGGCTGAAAACATAAAACTTTCTGCAAGCTAAAAATGCTGTAAAAAATTTAAATATTAGAATTTATTGTCATACTTTCAATTGAAACGGCACGTTAAAATTTTTATTTATGATGCTGATGAAATCGTTATAATAAGCTCTTAATTCGTAAAATTAGAATTTTACTGTTTGAAAATGAAGTTTATTCTATCAATTGGTAAGCAAAAAATTATTTCTGAAAAATCACACAAACTTTCTATTTTTAAATTATTAAACATTAGAGTTATATGAACAAATAACAATATTTTATAAAAACTATTTATGAAATATTGTTATTTTTATATGATGAAGCTTCATAAAACTTATCCGATAAATAGTTTATTTATTGTAATGTTGCAATGTAAAATGATTATTTATCATTAAAATGAATAATAGCATAAATAATTTTCTTATTGATTTAACGTAATATTCTTTAATGTATTGCTGGTATGTTATGAATAACTTTATGAAGTATTAAAAGTTTAACGTTATGAAAATTATATTATAGTTGAATAATAACAATTTTGAAGTGGGACAAATTTTTAAGTATATTTAAGATTTAAAATTTTCATTTGTGGTGTTTTAAAACTACTATTAAAATGTAAATTAATAAAATTATATTTATGAATAAAGTTTTATATTTCATGAAAAGAGAATAAATCATATAAATAAAGAAACTTTCAGAAAATATTATGAATAAATATTCATTCGGATTATATTTAATGAAACCTTTAAATATATATACTATACAATATTTAATTCATGAGTTGCAAACAGAATTCTAATGTTAAGCATGAGTATTATTTAAAACCTTTTCAATTTAATTTAAAGATCATCAATAAATTCTTAAAAATATCTTTTATCTTTCATGTATATTGTATTGGCACAAATAAATTATTTATCAACAGGTTTTATAAATTTACTTCAAAATAATTTTAGCAAATAATAAAAAGCATAGAATAATTGTTATAAACATGTTTTAAAACAGCAATTTAGTTTAATAGTAGAATATATTATCAAATATATTGCATGTATTATCCTGTTGAATATTTCATATCAACAAAATAATACATGCATATAAACATAGAAGTTATAATTTTCTATTAAATGCAGAAGAATTGCAAAATAAATAACATAGAAGGTAAGCAAAAATATATGCATTACTAAGTCTGAGTATAACTTAACAAATAATAATGTCTAAGAATCAATTTAACTCTGTCTGAACTAAACCGACAAAAATATTATCTATCCGATGACGATAAATAATTATTAAAAGAGTCTTTGCAAAGAAGGAAAGGGGGGAAATGAAGTATATATCATTCGTGCCGCTCAATGCAAAGTAGCCATCGATTTCCTTAAAGTTATGACAAGGTACTCTTTCGGATCGGCGATCACGTGACCAACACACCACCGCGAATTTCGCCTCGAGGAAAATTAATATTCGAAAAAGGTGGACTGCTTTCAAAAAGTGTCAAAAGTGTTCCCGAGAAAGTAATAAAAAATTCATCGCGCGTAAAAAAGAAGTTCCTTTTCCAATAAACAGCTTTAGCTAAAGGATGGGAGGAACCAAAAGTGCATAATTACCAAAGCTCGACTTTGGCTAAGTTGCAGGTGCAAACATTCCCACCTGCTGCAGAAGTTCCATGGAAATGTTGAGTACATTGAAAGCGACTTTCGCTATTGTTATGCAATTTAAAATGCCTTCTGGGGACAAAGAGATGTTCCAAAAAAGATACATTTGACAGGAGCTTCATTCTTATTACAGTAGTACATAAAGTTGCCAATGCTTAACTTCCCCAGTTTATAATATGAACTGTAAATTGGAAAAAAAAAATTTTTGTCTGACTGAACTGATGTAACTATCACACGGTAGTCATAAAGAAATTCCCTTGCATGAAATAATTCATTACTATTCTTATAGTAAAACTTATTTTTTGCTACGTAAAAAAATTTTGATACATTTTACAAGTTTTATTTTTGTTTTTAAAATGTAAGACGAACGTTTTGTTACATAAAATTTCCCAGTTGTTACACAAAATTTGTAATTTATATACGTATAGTTAATTAAAAATAGATAAAGAATAAAGTGGGATAGGAAATCATATCTTTCTCGTTATCGAGAGTTTTCTACATCGACACTTAAATAAGCTTAAAATAGTTGATACTGAGAGAATCTTTTCACATTTAATGTTTCATCGGGTCATCATTTCATTGGGCAATCCACTAGTAAATCATGATTTGAAGAACAGGATGCAAGGTCTAGGAGTGGATCTAGTCTCTTGACTAATATTCAAAATTATGGCAATATTCTTGTATTTAGTGACATCTTCAATAAATAAGCATTCTGATTTGAATTGTAACAACCTAACTTGAATACACATTGAAACAATTATTTACACATTAAAAACAATTTACACATTGAAACATACATTTTTGTCAATTTGTTAGCTTTCATACATTAAAATGAAGATTGTTGAATTAAAATATTAAAATAAATCATGGAGGTTATGCAAAAAATAAATACACAGTGAAGTTAAGTTTATTGATATTAAAAATTATATTTCTTTAAACTAGATTAAGGTTAAAAAGCTACAAGGAATCAGTTATCAGACATTAATTTACTTATTCGTGTATTTTGTTATTATCTCGTCGACACATCTGAGAAAATTTATGTGTCCTTCAACGATGGCATTTAATACTTAGTGCCATATAAATTATAAACAAAGTTTTCATCCTTTTGATACAATGAAGATATTAGTAAGTTTTGTTGTTTTTCCTTCACAATTAGAAAATAAATTATTAAAATTTGCAGATTTGCAGGTCGACACCATATTTTTATGACCAAAAATGTCAACGGTATAGAATGTAATTACCTCTTATTTCCTTATATGATTAAATTTTCTTCAAATTTATTGATCTAAATATTATTAATTTATAGTTACATATTTTCGGCACCCTATTTTTGTCGATCGAAGGAATTACAGAACCACGGTAAAATGACGTCTTTGACTTTTGAGCTAGTTTCTTTTCCTCCACATAATGCCACAAATCTAAAGATATAGTGGACCTTGAGGAAAATATAGTGTGCATAAACAGGACAATATTTATCAAGATCAGGTACGGAAATTTCAAACACAACAAATTATCGCGATCAAAAATATTGATCTATCATATTAAATATATTTCAAATTTAGGAAAAATATTACAATCGGGTACCCTTTAATTCTTTGTTTATTTTTCACTCCAAGATTATCACCAATATGTGACTAACAGGATGACTGATACACAAAACATATACAAAGATTTGGTTACCAGAAATGGAATTTTATCAACTAGATGTATCTCCAAACCAAGGGATACCAGATTCTATACTTCACCCAAATTTTATAATAAATATTATGATACTTTTTGACATAAAACATGAAAGCATCACTTTCCATCATATCATAGTCAATAAATAATATTTTTGAATGAAGATTAATATATTCTGGAAATGAAAAATGAATATAGTTACACTGTTGTGACCAATAGCTATAATCTACTACTATTGCAATAATGTTAAAAGGTTGTTTATAATAAGTCCTTAAATATATAAAATTTTCGTCTAAAAAATAAAAAAAATCTTAAAATTTCAATTAAATAATACAATAATGCAAAAAATCGTTCGGTTTTTTATTTATCATGATTACTATTAAAACTAAGTGATTTAGATAATATAATATTAAAATACATTGATTAATCATAAGTATTGTCAATATTTTTTGTAATTATCTTGCATCAAATTAGAAAATTAATATAACCAAGAACTAATATTTATGTAGCAAATATTGTTTGTAAAAATAATCGTTTATTCGACAATATGTGCATTGAGAAAATTAATTTTTGAATTGCTTATCATATTATAATTCAAAATGAGAGCACACGCAACGCTCATAAATTGGAGAATACATTTAATTAAATTAATGAGTGCCTCTAGAAATAAATTGAATAATTGATAAATGAATTTAGTTTAGATATAAAGATTTATGATACAATCCCCAAAAAATATTTACATATTATAATAACCTAAGAACTGTTCTTTGGTGTAAATATTTAAAAACTATTATATGGACAAATATATAATGAATAGTCATTTCCTTGTCCCCAAATTTTTACTGTACTAAACGAGATTATAGTTAAGTTCTTATCTATATAGTCGTATATTCTTATGTTAATTTTATAAATCAAACCATGCTTTCATGTTTTTAAAATATTCGTTAATTAATGAGCTATTTATTTATATAAGTAATTTAATATGGACTAGTTAATCATATATCTATTTCTCTTGATATCTAAATTTAAACAGTGCTTGAATGAGAAAACGAGTAAAATACCAAGTAATTTCTAATTATCAAAGGTTTAAAATGTATTAAGTTTTCTTGCATATTTTGACAGTTAAGAATCGGTAAGAATTTGTTATTTTCTTGCTGTGATGTTTGTTTGAATGATTTTATATTTAATGAGTGCATAAATTATTTCTCTTTCAATCGATTTGGAAATTTAAGGGAATTTCTAATGAGAAATAAATAGCACATAAAATATTAAATATTCTTACAGATAGATAACACGGAAGTGATGAAATTTGCATCATTTAAACAATCAGAAGCACACGAGATAATAAGATTCGTATTAACAAATATATGATTTATTCATATAAATTTCGTGATATGTATTCAATACAATTATATCCATTCTTTGTAATTTTAAGTAAAACTCAAATCAAAAAACAAAAATTCTCCCTTTTTTTTCAATGTATTTTTGGTATATATAATTCATAATATCACTTAAAATTTCAGACATATCTAAGAATCGTGAACAAAAAATTTAAGAAATTTGCTTGCATAAATTTAACAGTAATTTATGTATTTTAAGTTTGAAACTGAATAACACTTTTTAAATTTTATTTTTTGCTATTCAATTCTTAAAAATATTTTGACTTGTGGTATATTCATGCTGATTCAGTCAACTGATTGTAGATAGAAAATAAAGCCTTTGGGTTTCCACATGCTAAATATATTTACCAAAAATACTTACCCATTCTGAAATAAATAAAAATTGCTAATTTAAAAGAATATACCTAAGAGAAAAAGTTATGAATGGCGCATATGGCTCTAAATGTATTACAAACATACCTTCTGCATTAATATTTGACAGAAAATAGTTTAATAATGTATTTCGTATTGACTAAAAATCAATTTTTCTTAAGAAAATGTGTAGACTTTAAGATAACGTCTGTAATACCAGATCCTAAAATAATTTTAAATTGATTAGAATATGCTCTCTCTGCTATACATTTAAAAGGATTAATAGTATACTTCAGGAGTATTTTCACTAAATAATATTATATACACAGGAAACCCCAAAATAGAAGACCAAATTGGCTTATGGTCATCGGTCAAATAGTGGACCCAATTGGTTTAGTGTCCTGTTCTGATAATTCTTTCAAAAATTTATTGCAATGAGTTTTATGTCATTTATAATTTGATATTATAAAGTTATCATTTATTCTCAAAATGAGGAGAAATTATTTTAGAAAATGATTAGAGTTAATGATATTAGCATCAGGATACAAAATCTACATTAAAAGGAAAACTTCTTTAGGGAGAAGTTTTAATAATGTATGTGTGTATTTTAGTCCTTATAAATACCTAAATATTATTGTGCGTAATTTGAATATTTAATACATCTTGTATTCCAGAAGATATTCCATTATAAAATGTGGTTTGCTAGTGTATGGGTTTGATTAAATCTCCGGATTTGAATATCTATAACGATTATTTCAATTTTAAATTTTTACTCCTGGTTTTATTAGCGACAATAGACAAAAATTTTTCATCGAAGGACAAACAAACCAACAGGAAGAAAATTTTCATAGACAACGAGACGTTATCTATAGTCACTGGGGAGAACAACAAAAATACTCTAAAATATCGATTCCAAAAAATGTTCACATAGAAATCAGAAGAGGCACTGGGATCGAATCTGCAACATTTCATGTAATCCTTTTATAAAGTCATAACAAATCCTATAATTATTAGGTATATTTGTATAAAATACAAAAATTATTTTTGTGTGTTTATATATATATATATATATATAACAACAAAAATTATTTTTGTGTTTATATATATATATATATATATATATATATATATATATATATATATATGTCTTTCTTTTTTATCTTTTTGAATGCTTATTTTTATAGGCATTCAAATAAATAAAATTCCATGGGATATTTAAAGAATATCTTAGGTTGATATGGGATACTGTATATTGAAAAGAATCTTGTGTTTCTAAGTAATCTGCTGATGAAACTACTTGTATTTATACGATTAGGTAAAAAATAATTATAGGGGCACTGATATATTTATGCCTAAATAAAGCTAGTTAAAATTCTCGAATGAAATTCATTTATTTCAGATAATGTTAATGACTCCAGCTTGTTAAGTAATTATGTTTTCTTTAAAACTGAATATCAAAACTTAAATATAATATTTTTCAAGCTGTCTTACATAAAACTCTTACAAATAATTATGCTATTTAATTTTAATATCAGTTTAATTTTTATTGCTCTTAGTTCGTATTTTGAGATAAGAGTTTGTCCACATTGAATTTAAGTATTTTAATAAAGAATTATAAAATAAATGATTTTTAGAGAATATTAAGGAAATTAACGAAAATTTTCTATTCCCAAACTTTTGCTATCTATGGAATATTTTAGAGAAATTAATTAAAATTTGCATTTTATCATAAATTTTGCTTAATACCACTATTCCAATGTAGATAAATTTGCAATCATAAACTAAAAGGCCCCATTTAATTTTCCTGGTTTTTAAGAAAAATCGTTGCTTTTGAAAGTTATCGGGTATAGACATAAAGTGAAAATAAAAATGTTCATGTGTAAAATGTCTTTCAAGCCTTAAATCTTAACAAACTTAATTACTTTCAAAAACTTAAAAAAGTTTTTTGCCAATGGCAGATTGTAGACAGTTACAACTGCAACAGAGTCTATTAATCTATTGTTGTATGATACCAAGGAACCAGCCAGACACAGTGACATCTTTGCTACCGAGGCGTTGCCCCGGGTGCACCACAGGGGATGGGCTACCATTGCACCCTCACACATGCCATAGGGACCCGTTTATAGGGTAGGCATCATATCTAATTCATTCACACACACAAGGAAAGTACAAAGACAAGTTAGAGAGAGAAAAAGTACATCCATGCCTGAACCGGAATTCGAACCCAGGACCTCCCTATCAGTAGTCAGGCACGCTGACCACTAGACAAGTTAGCCAACAAAAAAAATTTTAAAAGTGTACAAATGAAATTTTTAACTATTGACTTTGGTATCATAAGTGTTGAACAAGTGGCTCGTTTTGCGATTGAAATAATTATTAAGAAACTTAAGGCGAATTTCTGAATAATTTTTATTTTGATAAAAAGCCTTCATTATAAAAATCCTTAATTCTATATGAGTTTCATTTCATTCCAATATAAATTTCATCATTAATTTTCAAAATTCTTCGAATTAGTTTCATAAATTGTTTTAAAAATAAAAATTCTTATTTTTGCTGTGGATAATTTTTGTCTTTTATATTCGAGAAATAAAGAATCACACTTTAACTAGCTTCAGATGAAATTTTGAAGAAAAATTGTATTTTATATATAATTTATAAATTTGATTTAATATTTAATGAAACGTTTTTATAAATCTTGTTATTTGTATTCATTAGTTTATAAAACTTTGTTAGTTAGTACAGCATATTAATGAATATCCCCCCAACACATACATGAAAAAACATACCAGTTCAGAAATACCAGTTTTATCAATTTTTCAAGTTTAATACTTGTCTTTCTAAAAATATTTGATAACTCTTTTAGTCATAAAATACACTAAATTACATTTGTTTATTAAGAACTACTTGAATGCAGTGAATATTCTTAAAATTCAACTGCAAAATTTAGCTATCAGTTATTCAAATACACGACACAATTCAAATACTAAGATACAATCCTTAGTAACTAAAATAATTTAATAACAGTAAATTTATTTTCCATGTGACATTTAACAATAATATATTCTTAAGAAACAAACAAGCAGGTTTACGCTTTTGAAACAAATAGGATTTGAAGAATAAAATAAAATGAATAATAAAATTTCACAATTATAAATGAAAACTTGCGGGAAAATTTCTACAAATTCAAAATAAATGCTTTGTAGTCATTTGAGGTATATTTTTTATAAATAATAGACGGTTAAAACACTATTGTAATTTTCTCTATTTTATACAAATAGATTAAATAAGTAAAGCAAGTAATAATACCATTATTTTACATATTCTACAATAGACAATACCAAAGTTAGACACGAGTAATAAATTTCATTGTCTGATTGTTTTAACTTCGTTATATATTTTTAAAAAATGTTAATCAATCAAATTGTATTATTTAGAAAATATTATTAATTCAGCAAGAATTCAGTCATTTTCAACAAAAATATAAAATAGACTATTATTATCATACAATACGATTAATTGCTAAATGATGTTTTAATAAGATGAAAAATTTAAAATAAATAAGCTCCATTATAAATATTTATAACTTAATTTTTGCATTATAATTTCTCAACATTTCATTGATTTAAATGTATGTATATATATATATATATATATATATATATATATATATATATATATATATATATATATATATATATATATATATATATATATATATATATATATATATATATATATATATATATATATATATATATATATATATATATATATATATATATATATATATATATATATATATATATATATATATATATATATATATTATAGATATATGTATATACATTTATATATATATATATGTATATATATATATTATATATGTATATATATCTATATATATATATATATATATATATATATATATATATATATATATATATATATATATATATATATATATATATATATATATATATATATATATATATATATATATATATATATATATATATATATATATATATATATATATATATATATATATATATATATATATTTATAGAAAATAAAATAAAATAAATTAGCAGAAAATATTAACATGTAGTGAATTTTTTTTTTTTGGAATGCATTTTTAGTTAACATATTTTACGAATCAAGGAAGTAAATGTCTTAGTAAAGAATTTTAAATGTAATGCCTTTGAAGTTTCTCAAAAACCTTTAAAATTTTGTCTGCATATTAAATTTGAATATTTAAAGAGCATGCCTAAAAATGTAATTTTCTCTGCCTTTAATACAGAATTAGTTAAAAAAATTTTAATATTTACATCAGTTATACTTGCTAGGATTATCTTTGAAATTAATGTTTTAAAGAACGAGGACTCTGTAATATTTGTGGAATAGTTTAAGCTGTAATCAAAGTTAATATTTACTTAAAATCCTTTGAATATAAATGTCGTATGTTTATAAGAAATTGGTTATATAATATTATATTATTGGTAATCTATACATAATATTATATTACCTATTTTCTTAATTTTAGAAGGAAATGTAGGATATGAACTTAAAAATAATTGATTTAAATTTTTTAGAATAATTTTAATCAGAATTAATGATTATATTACATTACAATGATTATATTACATTGCCTTATTTACACAAATATTGTGTTTATAAAAAAATTTCTACATTTAAACTTCTTAATTCCTATTTTCAATAAACACTTTTAGTTACAATTCACAACAAATAGTGTTAAATATTATTTAACCCTTACCATAAATAGACAATAAATAAATAATTATATTGCTTTAGGGTAATTTCAATGAGATAAAATATTAATATACATTCGAGTTTCATTGCAGAAATAATATTACAAATGCATTGATCTCATTATGCCATTTTTGTATAACCGTCGATCCAAATCAATTTTCCGAAACGGGAGTTAGATATGCGTTCACTGTTTTAATTGAAAAAATTCACAATGAAGCTGCTGTAATGCATTCTAATATCCGCAGGTTAAATTGCCTTTTAAAGACAATTTATTCAATGTGTCGATAGGAATATTTATCGAGTTGGATGCTTGGATTTCTTTAGTTCTCTTTCTGTAACATTTGATAGGAATAACTTACACTCTTGAAAAATAAGAATCTAAGGATACATAAAAATTTAAAGACATCTTTCAAAAGTTAGAAAAATTAATCGCTTTTCGTTAATTCAGGGCCTTAAGTTATCATATGGCTTTAACTATTCTAAGTAAAAAGTGATCATTTGCTGTTCTGAGTAAAAAGGGATCATTTTCTCCATTTATTTTAAAATTCTTGCAATTTTTTTACAATGTGTAAAAATAAATATACAATGAAATATTTTAAAATTAACAGTTACATGTTTTTATTTTACTTTATACTTGGTTCATTGTATCCCAAGATTTCATTTCAGAGTAATTTAAGCACTAAAATGGAAGAATGAATACTATGAATATATTGATAATTCATTTTTTTAATATACATGTTAATCTTTTTAGTTCATGATTATGATATTCTTATTATAATAATGCAGTCATGATTATAATAACGCAGTCATAAATTGATGATTACCAAACATAACTCCGATTAGTTTATTCTCTGTATATATGAGGATAAGAGGTATGTCTTCATTGTATCTGGCAAGACATCTATAAATAGTTCCTAGCTCTCTGTAGAAGTTTTTCACGTTTGCTCTCTTTCCAGCTATTGTAGTCGTCCAGTTCTTGACAGTAGTGAAACCCAAGTCTGAATCGAAAGTATTCTCCCATCTTATTGATAGGAATAATATGTTTAAATATTGATATGTGATGCGTTAACACCACGATTTACTTATGATTTTCCGAATCATAATTGTTTACTCTAATTAGAAAGTTGTGTTTGAATTCCGAAAACTGAAGTATTAATCGGCATCTTATGAGATACCATTGCAAAAATATTAAAATATTATTATTACACCACGAAGAAAACAGACCTATTAGTCGTTGTAAAGCACTTTAGTGTCTACTATGCAAACTACATTTCTGAAGGGCATTTTACAGATTGTGGGCTACATTCGGGTTTCTTGAGGGGGAAAACCCGAAAAACTTCTAAACACCAGCCCCGATAGAGTTTCATGGAGAAACTTTGCATCCATCTCCTGTTGCTCAACAGTGATTGGGATTGAGCTTGAGCTTAAAGTCTTTCTTTATGGAGAGCGGTATCTTAACTTTAGACCACCGCGAGTTTAGGATAATGACTGAAAAAGCATTTTTTTAAAATTCTTTTTAAGAATTTAAATTTATAGAAAAGGTAGTTATATATATTTTTTTGAGTTATGGAATAATACCGAAAAGAATTTTTAACATCAGCCAGGGCAGTTTTCTGTTTCGGACAGAAATATGAGACGATATTTGATGTTCTAGTGTTTAAAGTGTTTCTATATGTTTTAAATAGGATAAATTCGCAAATCGGTAGCTCCAAGAATGCTTACTTTCATTGAACATAATAACAAATAAAGAATATACTTGCGAATGTAGAATTCATTAGAATGATAAAATGCGTGGATATTTATATTTTAATAAATAATTTAGTCAAAACATTTTATATCTCAAACGGGAGAAATAAATTGCGGAACAAGCACAATGATAGGTTTCTTAATTTAATTTTTAAGTGATTTTAAAGTAATTTGCAAGAAAAATTGCAAAATATGTTTAAAAAGATAAGTTTTTTAGCGATTTCTGAAAGAAATATCGGCAAACTTATAATATTTGTTGGGAAAGTCAAAATATAAATCTATAGCCAAAATGCGTATACGATACGAATAATACAAAGAAAATTCAATAAAAATCTCAATAGATATTTCGTACCAAATAGATTTTTGTTAGTACTGAAGCATGATGATTAAATATCATATATTTTGATTAATTTAAACTTTTAGCTACAGCATTTCCCATAAAAATTCTATTAAGTAGAAAATTAATCAATTAGCGTATTACTGAAGTAACAATCATGCCATTATTTCATCATGATATCATATTTTGCGCATGATAACCACATCTATTTCCATGTAGACATGTTAGTGAATGCATGAAAAGATAAAAATTTATTCATTACATTAATATTATTTTATGCATGATAAAAATTTCAATGTGAAATAAATTTGTGAAACTAACGAATTCAATAAAATTAACTCGTGAAATTTTACACTAAAAAAAGAAAAAATGTGAACTTCATATAAACACCTCGAAATGTTTGCAAAGAATAAAGCTATGTTTTCTTACATATTATTTGTTTTAATTATTTTCTATCTTTTCCCGAACAAAATTTTAATTTTCTTTTGAATCAACGAAATGTCTTTCTTCACTTTTGCCAATATGGTAATGTTTTTGATTATTTGCAAAAACTACAACACAAATTCTAATAGAAAATAATTTAAATATATAAATATTCAACTGAGCGCATATTTTATTATTTCATGGGGCATTGTATATGTGATAGGTACTAATTACTGGAGAGTGATCTTGTGAATACACACACACAAACACACACCCAAACACACACACACAAACACACACACATATATATATATATATATATATATATATATATATATGTGTGTGTGTGTATAATATATATATATATATATAATATATATATATATATATATAATATATATATATATATATATATATATATATATATATATATATATATATATATATATATATATATATATATATATATATATATATATATATATATATATATATATATATATATATATATATATATATATATATATATATATATATATATATATATATTCTTCATGAGATTCTTGAATATTCACTTAAGAAAAGTATTTAGAATCTACACCTGCAAACTGTTTTGTTAAAAATGTATATCATCGATTTATTAAAGTTTTTGAAATAATATTAAAACGTACTGAGAATCATATAATTGGTAGAAAATGTGGAACAAATTACAACAAATCCGTTCATCTCAATCTCATTAAAAATCT
Source organism: Latrodectus elegans (assembly GCA_030067965.1). NCBI lineage: Eukaryota > Metazoa > Arthropoda > Arachnida > Araneae > Theridiidae > Latrodectus > Latrodectus elegans. Next base: position 80,247,985 of record CM057816.1, on the reverse strand, counting down.
TATTTGCATCTAAATTATATCTAAAATTATTTGATCAAAAGAAATATAAAACAAGAAATTTCCAAATTTTACAAAAATCGTATATATTTGGCAGAAAAGGTGAAAATAAACTAAGAGAAATTTTTATCTACACTAAAAGATGTAGTTTTATTTACACTATAAAATCAAGTTTTATTTACACTAAAATTTTACATCCTCTTCTAATCAATGGAATAAATGTTTTCATGTAGTGCCTTAGCATTTTTTCCTTTGGAGGTAATCAAAAACATTTTAAATTGCATCTCATTTTTTTGCTAAAATGTAATTTGTAGCAAACCTAATATAAAGTACATGATGATTAAAAGATCTATAATTTTATATATTACTTTAAATTTTTTTTCTTACATTAGATTTATACTTTAAATTTAAGTTATTACTAAAATTATCTTTTAAAATTTGATGCATCAAATGTAATTTTATGTATTATTTGTAGAAATATTTCCATAAATAAATATTTACATAAAATGTTTCGAAAGCCCATAAATTTAGAAACTTTACAGACTTGATTTATTTATTTTAGAATCTCTGATGATAGTTTAATAAGCAATAATATTGTTTGGAATTTAAATACTTTGTATAAATTCTAGTAAATTATTTTAATTATTCCGTTATCTCAAAAATTTTAAAATTTTAACAAATGTGTGGAGTGTTTTAAAGTTTTGAAGATAATTTTACTCGTTTTTTAATTTTGTAGCTTATGAATTTTAAAAAGGGCTAAAATATTAGACAATTATCATTTCCTTTATGACATATATCAAAAAATAATTGCAAATTTAAAGAAATGTTTTATACTTTATTAGTTATATATGTTTTATTGTTCGAATTATTAGATATTTTACAGCAAATAACGATAAATTACTTTTATCAATTCTAGTTAATTCTAGTTCAATTTCTCTCAGTTAAATATATACTATATTATCTTAAGTTATGAAGAAACTATTTCGATTGATAGAAGAGCATTTACTCATTCGAGCGTTAAATTTTTAGCATTGTTATATTTCTACAGATAAAGTGCTTACGTTCATATGAAAAATAAAATTGACCCCTTTTGTGATAATGTAACTTGCATAAAATAATATAGTATTATATAAAAATGGTTACAATTATTTATCATGACCCGGAGTTTCTGAAAACATACTCCCAGATAACAGATTATACTACAAGAAAGATATATGTTGTCGATTTGACGGACGTTTACACGGAAATTTTGTAATTTATCTCAGAAATTACGAGATTTTTTTCAAATCTGGAGAGTAAGATATGAGATTTCGAATGCTTAATTTAATACATATTTTTCCGTACGGACTTTTTCATGCACATAAAATTTTAAGTCTCATTTACCTTCCAATTTTATAAATTTAGAGCAATAATTTTTCATAAAATAATCTATGAGTACTAAGATTCAAGTCTTTTTTTAGTCAGAGTTGATATAAGTAGATTTTAACACAAAATTTCTTTAAATATTTTCCAGGTTTCTTCTTATAATTAATTTTTGAGTCATAATTCTATTTATTTAATGGGAATGTGTCTCTGGGGCTAGTGGGCGAAGTATTTTGGGGGTGTATATTCTAGGTCAGGTCACCTAAGGCATAAGGGCCACACCATTTTTCCCATTTTATGCCTGGGGTGCAGGAGCCAAGTCAGTCATTTTCCTTTTGATGTTCTAATCATTTTTTCTATGATCCTGTTATTCTAGTGTGTGATTTTCTTAGAGTGACTAATTTCTGATTTAGCGCTGTTGAAGACCGAGATATGCCACAGCAACAACATATAATTACTCAATAAGATATACGTTGTATCATGTGACATGTGTCAAAATATGACACGATGTATGTTAATTATTCACGGTGATGCAATACATAATTTAACGTTTACGTTGATGCGCCGGTTCTTCTGGAAATATAGTCCTTTCATTAAATTTTACATAAATGTGCTGGGTTATTTAGAGGCCATAACTTATATTCCCTATAAAAATACAATATTTAATTTACAAAATGAGCTTTAGAAATTCATAATATCTTAATAATTCTTCAATAATGTCTACGACATAAGCTTTAACTAATCTTGAGATAAAATATTTTCATTTTTTGGCTGATGTGGTCTGGTTAGTTAAGACGTTCGTTTTCAGAAGGCAGGGAGTTCAGATCCCGAATCAATCATAGATTCATAGTGTTCGCTCATGGTGACTGAGGAGCACTAAATACGTGAGACCGCAATGTTCTCCATGTGAAATTATCTTCTGGGTGTGGGTAGGCAGTTCTGGAGATCTTCGGCTTGGTACTTGCAAAGACTCCCTTTCAGGGCTGCGATGGCTCAACCATTAGTGTCCTGATAAATAAAGTGATGTCAATTCCGCTCGCGGAACTGATGCAAGGTGGAAATCGTAATAGATGGACATTATATAACAAAAAACATACATTCATTTTTCCAGTCTTTGGTAAGTACTGTAATTTGCTTCAGAAATCCAAAATGCCTTTGCAATTATTTACAACAAAGGCTAAAATAGAATATTGAGACACTATCAGTTTTTAATTTTTAGTTAATACTTAGATTTGCTTCAGAAATTTACAATACCTTTGCTGTTATTTGAAAATAACTAAGATAGAATATTTAACAAATCTAGGGATACAATACTTTTATTTTTTAATCTTAAATTACTACTTAACTTTTATATGAGGCAATATATTATTCAAGAAAGAGATCAACTACAACATTAGTTGCGAATATATTCATTGCATCCAACAAGGGATTGTAAATAAGATATTTTATATTTGATCATTTGTAATTTATGCTGAAAATTGTTTTAATTACTATACATATAATTACAAATCAACTTCGAAAGTAAAGTTTTAGTTGTTGTTGTTGCATCAGTGTGTTTCCGTCTACCTACCCCTGAGTTGGGATTTACCATTTATGTAGAAAAAGTCGGGTGGGGTCTTTAAAATTTTGGTGAAGGCTCCAAGCAAAATATTATCAATAATTGTCGTGTCAAACCAGAGGTATCATTTCACTTGGAGGACATTGCAACCACCACATATTTTGCATCAATTATCTATCCTTTGACCATCGTACTAAGCATTTCCCTATCTGTAAAAAGTGCAACTCCTAAGAGGCCAGTCCTCAACTTGAATGCACTCAGTTCTCGATGGAGGAGCTCCTTGGAGGCCCCCTCCTTTTTCTTGATTTTTTGAGAGTTCATGGGCTCATGAATTCCGCTAGTCTGGATACGATTTGTAACAACAACAACACATACATTATGTGCCCCAGCTGCCTTTAGTAAACACTATGGATCATTGGTTAAACAGGAATTCAAACTCATTATCATACGTTAATGAGAACTGTGCCATAATCAGCCGGGTCACCACAGCCTCTAGGTATTGTTTAAAAAAACTTTAAGAAATAACTTTTTCCAGAAAAAAATGTTTCATATTTTAAATCATAATAATAATTCTAATCGTATTCTAATAAATGCATGAATTGGTTTGGTGATTGTAAACTAATCTGAGAGTATCATAAATGATAATAATTATTTTTTAAAACTATGTTTAATGCATGTCTTTTTCACTTATATTTTCAACTTAAAAACAAATAAAATATTGCACAAATAGACAAATAATGGCACAATATATTAGCTTTTACAAAAAAAATCATACGGTCAAAATTAAATTAAATTTATCATTAAATCAATTAATAATACTGAAATTAATTTATTTAGGAAATATTAGAATTCTGATTTTTGCTTGAATTTAAATCTTAAAATCAAATTAATTTTTTAATTTTTTAACAACATATTTTAATGTAAAATATTTATATATGATATGGTGGTTTAAATTTCAAAAAATTACATAGTCTATTTAAAATATATGACGATAAAAAAAAGTATTTTTACAAAAAGTATACATATTTTTACTAACTATAATTCGAATATGAATTTTTATAAAATAAATTTATTAAATTTACAGTTTCAAATATATTCTTACGTAAATATTACTTTACATTATGCAAATACACACAAATTATGTCATATATATGACATTGACAATTATTAATATTTAATACGTATGTAAATCGAATGTTCTAAATATCGTTACAGTCAGATACATATTTACATACATTTTAATCACTTTACAACTGCTTGAGATAAATGTCTGAACCTTGCAATATAGGTTAAGTATTAAAAATAAGACAATAATAAATATCTAGAAAAAACTGTTTTCAATTTAATTTTATTAAATATTATTTGTCGGTTGAGTTTAATAAAAGAGAGAATTGGCTTAGAATAATTTCTAATTTTAAAGGGTTCATTTGCCAAATAAGTGTAGGTATTTCAGTTTTTCACATCCAGCCAGCGAAGTCAGCATTTAAATGTCAGAGAGAATTTATGCCTTACTAGAAAGCTCACTTTACACGCAATTCGTGCCCATTTATCGTGATGATGCTCATTTCTCGCCAAAAGTACTCGCCAATTTGCATTCATCTACATTTATAGTGCCACATAATGAAGAATGGTAGCTGTTTCGAGACATATGAGCATTGATAAACGAACAGCGACATGCAACAATCTTGTTTCTAAAGCTGAGAAAGCTTTTTGTTAAAACTAAGTGTGATGATAAAATTTTGAAAATGGACTCTGAATTCTTTTATCAAAGCTCATCATCGCTTTATTAATTCTAGAAGAGCGGTATTAATTAAAAAAAACATATTTTGATAAAAAATTATGATGAGGGAGATGGAATTATAAATAAAATTATGAAAATTTTGAGGCATTCCTTGCTGTTTGAAAAATTTGTATCTGTGAGAAAACAAATTTTAATAAAAATGCATTTGCATGTGACATAATTTGTTGAATACAATTAACGTGATGTGACATTGCCAACATAGCATTAGCAAATACTTAAAAAATTAAAATATATATAAGGAGAAACATGTACAAATGAGTCAAAATATTGTTAATAATAATAATGTGATTAGAAATTAAAATTACATATTTAAATAAAAAAAACTATATTTGCTTGATTTAGTACAATTGAATTATTCATATTTTTGTTTATGTTTGGAAATAATAAAATAAATGGAAATTAAAGGATCCAATTTAGGTTTATGTAGTATAATTTCATAAAATTAGTTATTAGGTTTCAAATGCCACACATGATATGTGGTTTATTGTTAACTATAAAGTAGTTGTGTGTGTTTCTTTGTTTCCAGTTGATATCATAATTAATTCACTTTAATACAATTCTCATTCATTTAAAATATACGGTATCTCAGATAATGTTTCTTAAAATGACACCTCACGCTGAGATGGCATCACTAATTCGATTTGTGGACAAATTTGCTGCTTGCATTCAAATCATGCTGTTCGATTGGTAGTAAGTAAGTCGAAGTTCACAATTGAATGTCCGAATGTCATGATTTTTATCAGTAATAAAAAGCATTTTTAACTATAAAGTAACTGCTCATTTCGTACCAGTTGAAATCATAGTTACATCACTATTTTACAATCATATCATTGGTTTAAAATATTCATGACGTCAGATAATGTTTCATTTAAGTCACGCGTCATTAATTTCGACATCAATTTGAGACAGTATCGTTAATCCGACTTGTTGACAAATTTGCTGCTGCTTTCAAATTGCATTCTTCGAGTGGAGCAAGCAAGGTGAAGTTTACCATCGAATATCTGATTGTCTCGTCGGAGATGAGTAAAAACCCATTCATTATTTTTATCTTTAATAGTAATAAAGAACTAGTTTTAGTTATATTTTTTCCGTTTGAAAAAAGTTTTCGAAATCATGAAGATTACCTATTGTTCTAAATAATTATTTTCCACATTTTCCAACCTTTAGAGATATTGCTCCCAAAATTGAACACATTGAAAATAGAAAAAGTAAAAATAAAATAAAATAAACAAGAAAAAACATCCACTTGATGGTTAATTGAAATCAGTAAGGATGATTTTATAGTTCTGTTTTTAATTTTTTTTAAATTATTTTTGTTAGAAATATTTGTAATTGTAATTATAATAATTTGATACAGAAAATATTTTTAGTAATCTCAGTGCATCATAAATATAATACATAACATCATAAAAGCATTGATAAACATATCAAAATCTCAGTGCATCATTTTTTATAGTCCAAATCATTCATATATTCAAATTTATTTCATTTTTTCAGTGTCGTTTTGTAATTTAATGTATCATATAAAAGTAATTCAAAAAAAGTGTAAAAGAAATCATAAAATATGAAAAACATACTCTTATTATGAGTAAATTCTTAATACATTCGGAAGATAATTATCTGACCTATGCGTTAAAGGCGTTTGGAGTTTACAGAGACTCTTAAAATCTAAGTTTATTAAAGTGAAGATACTTAAGCATTCTAAAGCAATTATTTAAAATGATTTTATTGTAAGAGATGTTTACAGAAAATGCATAATATTGAGAGAAAGAGTACATTATTATCTTTGGATAATAAACACATTTTTATGTTTGAAATGAAACATAAAAATGTGTTTATTATCCCAAGAGATTAATTATTATTATTATCCCAAGACTTAGAAGAGATAGGAGGCTATGTATCAAAGACAACATTTTGGTGGATATTTAGATTAAATACAATTATTACTCTTTAAAAACTATATAGAAATCCAGAACTAAAATTATCATACAACAATAGAGGCTGATGTTGTTTAAGGCGTTCATGATCTCAGATAATACTTAGAAAATTAATATTTTTCCATAAAGATAATTAAATTTGAATAACAAAAGGAAGTAATAACTATTATTGGCATGGTTTTATGAATGTAATTTTGAGATTTTCTTCAGTAACCAGATCGATGATGTCTCTGTGTAGTGTGGTAAACATTTAACATAAAGGAAAGTGTAACTTGTTGCAAATTTCTAATAAATGCACTCGTTCACTGATATCAATAAATCTTTTACAAACAATTTAGACTTTTGTTATATGTAGAAGGTGGAATACGGAAAATAAACGATGTTGTACCATACCATGTCTTAAGATTAAAAGTTTATTTTAAAAAATAAAAAATTCCCGAATATGTGAGAACCTTCATGAACCCATTTGCTAATCGGGACATACTTGCCTATCACAAGGGGGAGATACGGATATCTCTGTTATTTTGCCTTAGAAATAGGATGCGAATGAATAAGAACAAATTTTAAATGTTTTATTAAGAACTTAATAATTCAATGAACGATTGAATATTTAAAATTATTCAAAGAATAGTAAATAAATTAAATTTGCAAAAAACATTTTCTTGTAATTTTTCGATAAGAATTTAAGTCAAAGAATTTGAAATTGTTGACAAAATAACAAACTTACTAAATTATTTCTTGAAAATGATATACATATATTTTACATTTCATTTATCGAAATTTGAATCGAATTAAAAAAATTATGTATACTAAGTATGATTATGTAAGTTAGTATATATATACATATACACACACACACACACACAAATATATATATATATATATATATATATATTTCTTATGAATAAAAATTTATATAAAGCTAATATTATTTATATTTAGAGCTCTCTCTCTTTACAAGACGAATGAAAAATCGGCGTCAATGTTAAAAGAGAGATGGAGGCAGTTTGCCAACCCTTTCTGCCTGAATTAATGCATCCTCAGAAGATACATTCTTATTTGTCCCTCCACAAAGCTAAGAGGCTGTATCATTCCTGTATGATAATTGCGATAATAAGAAAGAAACACACAATGACGAAAAGCCAGCGCTAATGGAAAAGTCCCTACTTCAAATATTGTCTTAGCAGCATTGCATTATAACATTCGCGTGATGAGGAGTTCCATTGTGGTATTATTTCTTGTAATGGTCCATTAGGATAATGGAGTATTTCATAAGAATGCTTGAAGAGTGTTGAAAAATACATTTACAGAAGAAGACTTTCAACTGTATCAGAAAATTGAAAAAAAATCGATGTATTAGTATTCTATGAAATTTATAGGCTTTAACTGTTTTGAAATATGGGAGAAGGACAATATAATTAATTCTAGTATATATGTTGTAGTGTAACAAATTTAGTTCGAAAATATAAAATACCGCTTTTTAAAGATTTTATATTTCCGTATTAGAAATCAAAAATTAGATTGTAAAGATTTTTATTTAAGAGAGTATTAAATTGTATTCCTAAATGATTTTATAATGTTTATTTCAAAAAAATAATAATAATATATACTTATTTGCAAAAAAATTAAAATGAAAACATACGGAGAAGAATTGTACATGCTTCTAAAGCAATGATTTTATTGATCACAATTGGAAATACTCTAAAAACATATTGGTTTCAAATCCCTGTTGACAAAATGTGTGAAAAACATAAAAATCATATTCAGAATCTGTTTGACATACCATATTCCAAATATAAAAATGCTTCGAAGAATTTAAAATAAAACATTATATTTTTCATTGATATTTGCAGTTAAAGTAAATAGAATATTTGTCGTCTTAAATAGATAGATATATGGAAATTTTCGGTTGATGATGGTGACAACATGAGTTCAAATTGAAGAAGGAAATTAAAATTATTGAATATGGACATATTTGTTTTACCTAATACCTAATTTTTTATTTCATTTTCTAAAGGTAATTTTTCTTATCTTATTCTCTCTTGTTTTATCTAGTAATATGAAGACAATTTTGTAAACTTAACAAACTCTTGAAACTTATTTTTTATTAATATTTTATGTTTGCTACATCATTGTTAGTAATATACATAGACGTATGTATATATATATATACTGGTGTGCAAAACTTAAGCAACAAGTGCGTTTTTTGCCATAACTCTACAAGAAATCATCCGATTGACATGAAATTTGAATATGATGTACATTATTCTGTACTTAAACGATGGTAAAAGAATAATGTCGCAGAAATGAATACAAAGCTTAAAGTAGGGTATGGAATAAAAAAGGCTTTATTTGACATATAGTGGCGTTACACATGATTGCCTGAAGAAGCGTAAGTACTACTGGCAGATGTTCCCTAGTATGGGATATGCCCTCCCCTTACTGTAATTGTTGCTTGGCATTGTCTCTCCATGCTAAGCACCAGATTATCCAGAAGTTCTTGGGGTAAACATTTCCATTCCTCCTTTAACGCTTTTCCTCCTTTCAGCTGATGGGTGTTACCAGGAGGATACTGTCGTGTCGCAAAACGTCTCCCTAATGCATTCCACACATGCTCTATGGTATTTAGATCTGGAGAGTAAGCTGGCCAGTCCATTCGTGTGATATCTTGTAGCTCTTGAACATTAGCAGTACGGTGTGGACGGGCATTGTCATCCATAAATATGAAGTCTAGTCCAATGGCCCCTCGGAACAGACGCACATGGGGTAGGATTAGCTCATTGCAGTAGCGGTCTCCAGTTACAGAACCTAGATCGAAGATCTGAAGCTCAGTCCGCCCGTTCAACATAATGCCACCCCAGACGAGAACTCCAGGACCACCGTAACGATCTCTTTCCGGATGTTATTAAGATGAAATCGAGCTCTAACCTCTCTCCAGATCAACTGACGTCGAGAATCGCTTGTAGCACTAAAACGACTCTCATCTGTGAAGAGGACGCGACTCCATTGATGAGGTGTCCAGGTTTCGTGTTCTCTGCCCCACTCTAAGCGGTGCCGCCGATGGCAAACTTTTAAAGGTATGCAGCGTTCAGGACGTCTAGCAAATAAGCCACCTTTGTGGAGGTGTCTGGACACTGTAAATCTTGATACTTATCGTCGTATGGCTGTGCACAGTTGCTGAGATATGGCGCTCGCTGACTGAAAACGGTTTCTTTTCGCCTGGAGGACAATGTGACGGTCATCTTTTGGTGTTGTTTTCCTTGGACGGCCACCACCAACCTTCCGAACAGCTGTACCAGTAGTTTTAAAGGAATTTCAAGCACGAGAAACAACACTTTTGTTGATCCCGAACTCTTCGGCGACTCTGGTCACACTACGCCCCTCCTCAAGCTTCCCAATCATTCTTCCTCGAGTAAAGTCGTCTAAATGATTTCTTGAAGACATGTTCCACAAAACAAGTCACTTCCACTTACAGCGAATGTCTTTAACTACGGTGCTCTTCATCCTTTTATCACAGTTTTGACCTGCGCGCGCCGACCCACAAGGTTTACGTACACTTACATCACCTATGACGTTTTATTTCGAAAATTTGCATGCAAATAATCTTTCTATTGAATTACGTGCATATTATACTGCAATTTCATGGCTATCTTATACTTTGTTGGGGAGCTGTGGCCGAAAAACCACTTGTTGCTTAAGTTTTGCCCACCAGTGTATGATTATGTGGTATTAATGTAATATAGTTAAAATCTTTTTAATTTAAAGAATACAATTTACATTACAGAATAAACTGTAAAGTAATATTTGATGGTAGTAAAAAATTGCATAGTATAATTGAAATAAGGAATTATATTTTCAAGTAGCAACTTTGTCATCCATTTAGTTTTATCACTACTTTTATTAATTTATGGCACAAAAGTGATTGATAATTTAATATAATTAATTAGCAATTAGTTTCATGGAAAATTCTTCGTGAGATTTAATCATTTTCTTCAAAGAATTTAATGAATGTAATGTACCCAAATTTTTAAATCTCAGTTTTAAATTTTGAACAAAATGCGTATAATGTTATTTCAAAATATAGATAGTTCTTTAACTCTGTTCTTTATAAATGACGCTAAAATCCTTAATAATGACTTCTAAACATACTGCATATACGTTTCGTTTATCATATTTATATATGTATAACTCATAATACATATTTTTATTGAGTAAGTTAAAAATCTTTATATATAAACTCTAATTATAGTAAAAATCTTAAAATAGACAGTTTAAAGGAATTAACACTGATGCAGTTACTCTCTCTCTCTCTCTCTCTCTATCTCTCTTATATAAACATATCTTTAAACAATTTCATTTGAAATATTAAAAGTATATAATTTTCTCCGAACTATTTATTTTTTTACTTACATCAATCTTTCCTGTAAATATAATTTGCGTGTATTTAGCCATTCCATTCTTCAATAGCATATTTATAATATTAATAATAAGTTTTTAATAAAACTGCATGATAAGAATTTTATCTCGATTATTTTAAGAATACATTAAATACGCTGTTTTAAGGAAAGAACTGTCCTTAATTAGTACAGCACTGTTATAAATTATGTTCACATATTTTTATGCGTATCAGAATAATTACATAAAGGATATTTTACTTATATTAATTCTGTATGACTTAAAGTACGATTCTACAAGTAAAGCATTTTAATAGACTAAAAACAAATATCAACAGAAATGTTCATTGATATTAATTTTATTTGATTTTAATGCTAAAATTAAAATTTAAAATTAGATATTTTAAAGATAAAAATGTAATATACACTCACATTGATTTTCATTAATAATACCTCTAAAATTATTATCTATATATTTTTCTTGATCTTTTTATTAATTTAATCGTTTATTAATATTTCTTTTTTATTATTTAATTTTTTCCTAGGTGACATAGCTTTGTGTCTAAGTGATTAATATTGTTAAAATCTTTTTTTTTTAATTTAAAACTGGTTTTTCCTTTAGTGGTAGTTCTAAAATTTAACTAATCTTTACAAATTTATTATAAATTCACATTGTCTATTTAGTTAATATTCAGAATATTTTAATTATAGTGAATGTATAATTTAAATATGCTGAATAGATTCCTCAAGATTATTATGTTTAACAGTTTGGTGTCGCAAACAGCAACAAAGTAAATGTATATTTGTAAAACAAAACATAATTTAAAGTTTTTAAAATGCCTAAAATATTTTATTTAGTTATTTGTTTCACATTTTCAAAACAATATAGTTATTGCTAAATAGTTTTTGTATATTGCTCTTATATTGAATATAATATAATATTTACTTTAAGATTTTCATTTGGATGTTCCGTTTTCTTGTAAACCACTTGGAAAAAATTTTAACTTTGTGTAAAGTATTTGACAAAAGCAAACAATAAAATCCAGCATTAAATTATTCAAGAACTGGTGATAGGAAAATAAAAGTGAACAGTATTTTTCTGTATTTATAATTATGTATTCTATAAAGTTTAAGATACATATTTCAATACATTTTGAAAAAATATCAAATCGATTATTTTTTGCAGCATTTCGCAAACTTTCTTCCGTCAAATTTCTAATTGTTTTGAAACAATCAAGTGTTAAAACTGTTAACCATGGTCCTATTTTGAAAAGAAAGGTCCCGAGTTCGATACCAGCCACATTTAAGCAAGGATGGAAAACAGATGATTTCATGACATTCTATTTTACCAACAAGTCTTTATGTACTAACCTTAATACCCTCAAAATTTTTAATTTTTATTAAAAATTTTATAAAATATTTTTTTCAAACTGTATAGTATTTATTGGTATACTTTCATTTATTTATTTTGCTTAAATCATAATTAGTATCTTTTTTTATGAGGTACATTTCAATGTTCTCTTTAATATGTAAATTCTGTTGAATTTATTTGTTTTATAAAATTATATGTTAAAATTTCAAACATGTTCTTCAAAATTAGCGTTTCTTTTTCCCATTTTTCTCATTCATTTGAGTTATGGTTGCATACTTCTATTTTTGGTTACTAATCTTAATAATTTTACGTTATTTTATTTTGAATTCTATATGTTGCTTATAGTTTTGATTCTTAAAATTTGAGTTCGCATTTGTTCGTTTTTGTCTTTTCACAAATCTTCATTTCTTTACAATTATAGTTTTGTTTAAAAATTTTAATATTTTAATTTTATTCACATGTTTTTGAATGAACATTAATATAATTTTATTTAGAATTTTACAGCTTTTATAAATAAAAAATAATAATTTACTCTGAATAATTATATAATATTTGCGACAGTTTTTGATTTCTTAAGAATACGCGATTTAAATTTATACTTTATAAAAGACGCATGTGGCATTTTTAATTAAAATAAAACCAATTCAAATTATTACTTTGCAAATAATTTCTGAAGCGTACCGTATTAACAAAAGTAGGTTTATGGTTGCTAGAGAAGTATACTTTAAATTTTAAATAAAAAATTAAATTTTTAAATTTACATGTCGCATTCACTTAAATAATAACGCGATCTTTAACCATTATGAATCACATTAAACTGCTTTCCATATTTTAGTGGTTACACTCAAATATTCATTGCCAAATGGAGAACAATTCATGTGACACGCGATTCAAACTGTCACATTGTCATCCAAGTAGAAAGCCACATGGTCGAATTCTCATCGCCATTTTAACTCAACTAACTGTCAAAAGATTTGATTTTACGGTTGTATGAAATTCAAGTGAACTCTCCCCAATTCTATTAGATGCACTAGCCATTTTGAAATGTGTGTAAACCAATGCCACAAAATTGTATAAACATTGTTCTTAATTTATACTGTTCAAATTTTTTAACTTAGGAGAACTCCAGCAGGGATTCTAACATATACTTGAATAGTTTTGCTATAATATAAAATGTACAAGCGATGTAATTTTTTGATTTATATATTTAACTAACACATTTAACTGATTTATATGTATATTTCACTCTAATTTATATATTTAACTAATAATTGCAAAAATTATTAATTAAGGAATTTAAAAACTTGCTTCCTTAAAAATTGTATCACAATAATTATTAATTACAATACAATTTTTAAGGAAGCAAATTTTTAAATAACAAAAACTACATGCTTTTAAGTGAAAGAATACATATGTTACTGGTGAATTATGCTAATTTAAGACATTTGGTGTATCTATTGATTTCCTAACATAAATATATAGTCATTAGTAAAGCTAAAATATGTGGCGACAAATTTAAATTATTTTAATTTTGTGTTAAGAAATTTTGGTTTATTTTTGATATTTTATAATATTAAAACATTATTTCCAGGAAGAAAAAAAATATTAACTGAAGAATTGAAAAAGCAAATATTCGCCAAAAATTAAAATAAACTAATAACTAACAACTTTTTATAAAAAAAAATATATTATCTGTAAGGATTTTTCTGTTATAGTAATTGTTATACTTCAATAACTGTTTCTCGTGATCTGCATTATTGATTGCTTTTTAAAACCATTTTATTTCAAAATTGTTTTTAAAGTAATATCTTTCAATAAAGTAAATATAATTTTAAAATAAAATGAAATCTATTTTATTATATTTTAAGCTTATATTTTATAGTATAACTTTGTTTCATAATGTTTCTGTAGATACAAATGATTTTTGTTTTACAGTTTAAGTCTCAAATTAATTTGAACCAAAACTTCTGTAGTTATAAATAAATTACATGCATTCTCATCGGATGAAATTTTTTAAAATGATGGGCATCTGAGAATAAAATAGATAAAACAAATATAATGTAAATATATTATTATTGAATCTTTATAGAAAGTCATTATTTAGTCTATATTGATCTCATAAATTGTTTGCAGGACAAAATAAAATATCGATGTCTTTTCTAAATTATTATAAGAGGGAAAAGTTTTAAATATCAAAATATTTTTCATCGTCAAGTCATTACTTTTTTTAATGTTATTGATTTTAATATTAATATTTAATTTAATATTTTGGAAAATGTTGATACTTTGTTATTCCGAATGAATAAGAAATTGCATTTATTAAAAAATCTTTCCTAAAAATCTTAGAAAAGTATTTAGAAATTTCATAATATTACTGAAATCTCTCATTCACACTTTTTATATATATAATGGCACTATACCGAAATCATAAACATCTGCTGATTTTTGCTTTTGTGATGAATGAAAACTGCAGTTTTTTAGTTTATTGTTCTGATGTGCTATTTCTACGCATTCATTTTAAACAAGAAACGCAGATGTTTACAAAAGAGAAGAATAGTTTTTATTTTAAAATTTATTTTTTAATAATTTTTACATTGGAAGTCATTAATAAATGAAAACAAAATTTGTATTTTTTTCCTACAGTTCAAGAAGTGCTATAGGAATACAAGGTTTTATTTTTTACGAAAATGTGATACACTTAGAATAAATAAAGAGATTATTAATATTTTAACTGCAGATTATTCAGTGAATAAATTTTAAAAATATATTAAAAAATTATTTTAGCGTACTAATTTCAATAGCTTAAAATACGAACTATTTTACTTTTATTTTTCGTTGCTGTATTAAAATTCTCAATTTATGTGAGTTTTAGCTACAATTTAAGTTATTTATAAGTATAAGTGAATTTGCTTTTAAGTAAAATGTGATAATAATAGCGTTGGAAAAATGTCCCATATTAACTAACAATTTTCCTCTATCCAATAAATTATCAAATAAACCTCAAATAGAAATGAAACATGATTCAAAATGAAAATTTTAGCTTAATAAAGACAATTAGGTAACTCAAAATTGTTTTAAAGTTGTTAAACGTTAAATTACGCAAATTAGCACTTTTTCCTACACTACATCAGGATGAATGATGTATGGAATTTTAGGTTTTCTCCCTTCAACACATGAATCTAATACATAATCTAATAATCTTCTTAGAGCGTTTAAATGTTTCGCAACAGGCTTTAAATATTAATGTGCCCGTTTTCTGGAAACAAAAATTATTTGCTGGCAGACAACTAGCGTCATATAAATTTGTGAGAATAAATAAAGTAGTATTTTCATGATAATTTTATTAACCATTTTATCAAAATCTAGTACTTCAAAATTTTTAAGCATGAATAAAGTTTTATAAGGCCATAATTATGTTGATATATAATAACTAAAATTAACAATGTTTTCTTATGAACATTTTTTTTTTATTTATTAGCTTATAAAATTATCTAACAGAAATAACTTTAAAAATATTTTTGACTTTTCATATAATAAAATGGAAAATTTGAAATTTTATTTCCGCATATTTTTAATACTATTCTGTAACAATGCTGTTGAATTTGAATTTTTCAAAGGAATAATCATAAGTGACGATAATTTCATTTAAAAATATAAATGTCCTTAGTATAAAATATTTAAGTTAATGTTCTGAGATAAATTCGATTTTATTGTTACTTTAACTGAACACTTCAAATCTGGAAAAGAAATTTACAAAATTATATAATAAATTCGTCACTACAAACAATAGAATACGAGAATCGCATAGTATTTTATTTACTACTGATTATAGAATTTACATATATTTTTCACTCATGAAAAATAATTTTAATAAATGATTTACTAAACAAGTTTGAAAAAGAGCGAAATTATTTGTAAGTAAATTTACTTTATCTTACATTATAGTTAATAGTTATTGTTATATATGAAAAAAATTACAATATTTTAATCAATTAAACACCATAAACTTAAATTGAGAAAACATTTACAATCAAAATTGGATAATTTTGAACATTATTTAATTTAAAGTTTTAATAAATGTCGAAAATTAAAGTAATTTAATTTTACCTAATGTATATTTTTAAAGTAAATTTCTTCTCTATTTATTGTGAAAATGTGATAATTGCTTAACCAGGCTAAAGTATTTTTTAATTTGGTCAATGTTATTTTTAGCGATATGTTGTTTTTGTTGCTTATGGCACTTGGACAAGTCAAGTTCGCTATTCCTTGGATATGCGATTTTAAGTCAATAGGACGTGTCTTTTGTTTAAATCAGAGCACAAATGTAAAAGTACGTATTTCCTCTTTTTAAAATCCTCCGATAGATGGCACCACCAGAGTATCGACTCCCTCAATATTGACAGTGATCTGAAAGGGTAGGAAATTTCTTCCAGATTATTGTAACTGCTCAATGACTGTACACAGGACTTTTGATTCCACAAATTTAACGAACACGTATAGCGGATGTACTCGGGTGGGTCTTTGGCGGCATTGGGAATCGAACCCTGACTTCCGCATGGAAGGCCGATGCAATAACCACTAGGCTACTTAGGCCACTTTTAGCGATATAATTTATCTAATTTCCTCCATTTAATGACAGATTTAAACAAAAACTGAAATGTATGCTTAGAATCCTTTTCACGTAGTTGAACCTTGCACTAATTTTCTATTCATAACATGTATTTCGTAAAATTATTTTTGACCCGGCATGATAGATAGCCTAACACCTTAAATATGTTCATGGCATAAAATTCATTGCATAAATTGCCTTTAGGTAAAAATTCTCATCAATAGTGTGCTGTCCTGGACAAAACAGCAAACATTCCCAAGCCTACATGCCAACAGTTATTCATGCAGAAGCGCAACAACCATTTTCCATAGTAAAGTTCCACAGTGGTTGAGTTTAATCCCGAAACCTGTCTGAAAGGTACCACAGTCAGATTAAGTAGCAAGTATTTTTTTTCGGTTATCTGTGCTTAGCTTAAAATAAGTTTTGGGCATTAATAACTTAAGGATTATATTATTTTATCTTTAATTTTTAAGTATTTTTCACTATGTTAAGATTAGAGAATTATATATATATATATATAAATGAACTTATATATATATATATGTATATATATATATATATATATATATATATGTATATATATAAATGAACTTATATATATATATATATATATATATATATATATATTGTAAATACAGAGGTATTTAAAATAAACCTTCATTTATTGATTGTTCCATTATAACAAATATCGATAAATAAGAATTTTCAAATGTATAACAATGAAATTAAGTTTAAAATTATTGACTTAAACATTCATATTGAAAATTTGATATAGTAATTTTTTTATATTGAATTTCTTATTCATTTCGTTTCATATAGCAGGCATTTTTAAAATTTCATTCCTTTTAATTTTATTTAGGATTATTAATCTAAATTCTTAATAGTTGTTGAAATAAAAATATTTATGAGGATAATAATAGTATATAAATGAAATCATATATTAAATGTGATGCTTTCCAAAGAAATTGTCTTATGAACTTAGAAGTTGAGTTAATTCCTTCGCAAATATATCTTACAGAACGAGCGATTACGGAACTTCATTCTTTAACAAAAAAATGTAGGAAACATGCAATATATATGATAATTACAGCTCCTTTAACATAATTCAATACTTGGTACAATGCCGTATTTTTTTTTTTTTTTTTTGTTTTCTTGTTTACCGCAGCAAAATTATTGAGCATCTAATTTAAAGTCAATGGAAACCATAGCAACCCCACATTGAAAAGAGCGGCCTACAGGGGTAAATATTTAAAATCTTAAAACGTGTTTTAATTAAAATTGCATTTTTAATGTTTCCTGAATAAATTGTTCTAAAAAGAGTAGACCTGTTCAACTTGTCTTCAATTTACTTGTTTCCAATGATTAAATTTTTTACTCTGTGCTTGTTTACAGGTAAGACATATTTGATTTCATGCATATTTTCAATAATTAACTTCAACTTTGTTATTTATTTGTTCTATCGAACATAATTTTAGAAGAAAATAATAGTTGGAATATTTTTATAAAAACATATCTTAAACCTTTTGGAAGTAAGAGATATTTCTTACTTACAGAATCATACACAAGCATTTAGAATATCTTTTCATGTTTTCAAACATTTATTCTCCATAGAAATTACAGGTGGAACATAGAGAAGTATGTTAAAAATTGTTCGGAAAACCTTATCTAAATCCTCATAAGTGTAAACCCTATTTATAAATATTTAAGCATTATTTTTGATAGAAATTTTAAATAGAACATATATGATAAAAAAAATATTTCAATTTGTTTAACAACTATAGCAGCAGCTGAGAATAGTTAACAAAGACGTCATTTATATTACAGGAATATAGTTAATTGTATCCTCAATCTATCAAAAGATGCGTCTTTTTCACTACTTAAGTTTATGGCATGTAAAATAGATTGTGATTGCAATATCCTCCATCTGAAATGATACTACTGGGGTGAAATAGCAAGTCTTGTAGGTTTCCTGCTTGACACTTTTTTGTAAGTAATTTATAAAAATGAATCCCTCTTTAATAAAGTACAAAAATTTTATTTTAAAATTATATTTTGATTAATATACAAGTATGTAGAATATCTTGTCTGTATGATGCTCTGTAAATACTTTAAAATATTTTAGCAGTTTTCTCAACCGGAATGTTTAGTAGAACATGTAAAATAAGTTTTAATAATTTGTTAAAATTTATTTTAAGTCATCGTGAAGCCATGGAAGATAATATACTTCCCACACCATACAAGTTTTTATATGGCCGCGAGAAACCATTTTTCCACCATGATACTTTACGCAAGTCTCTCTAAAACAATGCTTCCCTTTGAAACCCGAAAAGAGGTGATATAAAATTTTGTGTTAGGTTAATTCAAAAACGGAATGCATATAAAAATGTGACATTTACACTTGTAAAACTGAAGATACAAATAAAAGGATTGCATTGGGAGAACGAGTTGTTTTCCATCTAACAGTTATTCTGAAAGGCAATAAAAGTGTTGTTATGTTTAAAAATATTTTTGCATCGGAATTAACTAATATAAAGGCTGTATCAATACAAAATTTAAGCTGTTGATACCATAAAAACAAACTATATAGGACTTCTCTCAATAATGAGGGAAATTGTACAGCTGGATAAAGGAGAGCCTTAATTCAAGTGTAATAAAGACATTGCAACTATAAAATGGATGGATATAATAAACCAGTAACCATTCTTACAATAATACACAGCCCAAAAACAATTGCATTTATCCAGGTAGAACAAGGATGAAAGCAATATTTAAGTATTGAGTCTAACTCATATTAGGGTGTAATATAATTATGAGAATTCATTTAGATTAACATCGAGAAATGTATGCAATTAGAAGACATTTCCGAAAATGATGATACCGAATCTTATGAACCCTAATTGAACTGGCAATATAAATGCTTTCTTTCTCTAAAAAGTAAATAGGGTGTAGTTGGGACCTCAAGATCAATTAAATTTTGGGCCAGCAAGACAACTCATAAGTAGATTTTCAAGAAGTAAATGCAAATGCCGAGCTGTGCGTTTCCTAAACAGAAAGAAAACTGTTACAGATGACATATAATTGTCTGAAGTTGATAATCATATGTCAACAAAAAAGAAACAAACCTTGCCATTTACGCTTTTCTTATAGCACATGATAAGAATACAAGCTAAGTTTGTACAGCTTACAATGTCCCACTATGTTTTGATAAAATTTCATTGAAAGTAATAAATATAAATTGTTAAATTATTGAATAAATAATTTTTTTTAATTCATAATTCACTTTGTAGGTTTTAGTATTTGTAAATTATATATTTTACAAATGCACAACGTAACGATAAAAATGAATGCCATATGAAATATATTCCACCATTGCAAACCTCCCATTGGAAGATAAGAAACATCCCACCTAAGAAAAATAGTTTTAAAAATCAATAAATAAATTGATTACTTAGCTAAATGAAATTATTTTTATAGGTCAATTTCAATTCCAAAGTATTTTAACATAACATTACAAGTATACATGGCCTTATAAAGGGTAGAATTTATCAGTTTCAGATTCGCCTACAAGTATTAAGAGTATTTTGTCAACTTTGATCATTAGTAGATATAAAAAAAGGATTTATTATCTTCCATTTATATAAATTATAAGTTTCTGAAGAACATATTTACAAAAATAATATATTGTATATAGAACGTATAAAAAATTAATAATTTGAAATAATGAATTATATTACATACATATTCAACTGCATTTATTTAGAAGATTTTATCTCTAATATTTACTTTCATTTAAATCACATTTTCAAAATTTCAAGAAGTATTTTCCGTATGAATTGCTTCTATAACTCCTGAAATATGTTAATTTATTGTTGGAATTTCATTTAAAAAATTCTTACTTTAGATTTACACAAATGAATATAAAATATCTCATCTAAGACCAATTTTGTAAATGCTTTAAGTTTTCTAGAAATATTCTCCACAGAATTATAGTTAAACATATAAAAAAATCCATGTATGTGAAAACAGTATCGTAAGTAAATAGCTGAATAACAAGATATTTTCTGAGTAAAAGAAAAAATAAAATAGAACAATTTTGCGAGATAAAGATCCCAAAAGGGAATAACGTCTGTTAGAAACGAAACTCAAAGAAAACCAGAGACATCATAAATAACAAAAAGTTTTGGATAGTTCACTACGCGTCAAATGCGAGCAATAGTCCATCTCTATTTCGCTTCCTACTTCTCTGCTGCTACGTGATCTCTTCTTTTGCTTATAACTTGCCGCGCACTGACGCAGCCGTAAAAATATTTCTTCCGATACGAGGCACGTGACCTCTTGAAAAACAACGATCACGCACTGTTGCCATTCAGCGGGATTTAAGTTTCATTCTGGGCTCGCGTGGGGAACATTTTTTTATTGATACTCACCGGTTCGAGAGTTCCACATCCGGTAAAGGATTCACGTGCACGTTACGTTGACGGATGTCTACCTACATTGTTGATAAACTACATATCGGGGGACTTCTTTTTTTTCTGTTTAATATTTGTAAGATTTTTCATTTCATGGATGGAGGTAAATGGAACACGAATCTGGCAGATTTCGTGTTTGGGTTGTTTATCCTGTCATATTTGTATAAAATTGTAAACTTAAGAATGATGCAAGAAAATATTAAAAATTATTAGTTGTATTAAAAAACTGATTTTTAGAGAGAATTTACTCTGTATTTTACTCAAATTTTAATTTTAAGCTTTTATAGCCATTGTAGAACAAGAAAGAATTCTTGTTTTTGCTAAAAAGCAATAAGTTTTATTAATCATAATGTGGTTGTTTCTTTCATTCCAGTTGAGATGATGATAACACCACTTTATTACTGTTTTTATTGTATTAAAGTACCCATGACGTCAGGTGACGTTTCGTGTACGTCCCACATAACTAATTATGACATCGTATTGAGACGGTGTCTTATTTCCGACTTGTTGACGAATTTGCTGCTTGCCTTTAAATTGCATTCTTCAAGAGGCTGCAAACAAAGAAAAGTTCACCTCAATCAAATGAGTGACTTTCGTCACCAATGACAAAAAATCCATTTGTCTTTTATTGGTATTTTTTAATTATAATTTTTTCCGTTTGTAAAAGTTTTGAGAAAATCATGAAAATTACCTTTTGTTCTGAATTAGTTTTCATATTTTGAAATCTTTAACGATATTACTTCCAACATTTCCTGAAATTGTTATCATTTCTAACTTGTATCTTTGACCAATTCATATTTTCTTGCCTTGCAATCTTACTCACCAAAATCTTTTGTCTCATATCCAAAAGCATAGGTGTGAGAAGCCGTTTTCCATTAATTCAAGCTATTACCACGTTGGCAACAGAATATACAAAAAGCACAATGAGAAAAAAAGACAAAACATGCACTTTATGGTTAGTTTAAATCAGTAAGGACAATTTAATTTTTTAAAATTTATTTTTATTAAAAATTAAACTTTTTTCTCTGAAAATTTAACGTGTCTGCTCTAATTTATCATTTGTACAAAAATGTTTGAATTTCCGTTAATTTGCCTGTAATTATTTATTGGCCAAAAGTCAAGAAAAATAATTTTAATACACTTTATTAAGAATCTTTAAGTTTTAGCATGAAAATCATGCAAATTAATGAAAATTCAAATACTATTTTTATGGAAAAAGTAAACCACATGAATACGTCACACACAAACAATAAATATCACAAAACCTTTCCTGTTATCTCTCCTGTTTTACCACATATTATATTTTTTGAGACAACTTTACTTAGTATTTTATTCAAATTTTACTTTTAAGACTTTAACCTTTGTAACATGAGAAAACTTTTTTATTTTATTGAAAAAAAAATGAATAAAATTCTAGTATTGTCTATTTATTACTTCTTAATTTCACCCTATGTTTAAATAAATTATTTGCGCATTAATGGAAATGAAAATATTACATTTATGTAGAACGTTAAAACATAATGAAAGATTAAAAAAAACCACTGTTGCTCTGAACTAATTGATTGCTCAAATGTTATCTTGTATTTTATTCAGATTTCATATTTAAGGTTTTCCCCTTTAACATAGGGGAGAATAATTCTAATTTTTAATGAAAAGAAATGAGCTTTAAGAATTTTTAGTTGTTATTCATCAGTTTTTATCTATTTCAATTCATGAATATCAGTTAGATAGAAATTCAAATATTGGTTTTGAATTATTAGGAAAAAATTATTTTTAATTTTTTTTTATCTTATGGTATTACTCTTGTAATTCAACAGCATTATTATTTTACGCAAAAACTTTTTCATTCATAATTATCATTTATTCATAATAGTATTCATAATTATATGTTTTTCATACAAATTAAAGTTATAAATTAGATCTTATGTGTTTTGTATAATTGTATCCTATGGTGTGTTTTTCAATTAAGGGTCATTTTTTTTTCACACGATGTTCAATTAGACCGTTTAGTAAATTTTATAAAACAGGTTATGAAATATATCTAATAACAAAAATTAAACAATAACATACATAACACTATAAAGTAACAGGAAATAAAATCGAAAATAAGCATTTCGTGAAATGCCGATGAAAATGGCTGGTTATTTTTTTTAATAGAGTTCAAAATAATGATATTTAAGATAAAACAAATACAGTGTGACAGAGAAATTACAAGCAAATCTTTTCGTTCCATATAAATGAATTTCACAATAGAAAACTTAAAAAAAAATGCATGAATTGTTGCATAAAAAGAACCATTTCAAATTCCTTTCATATAATTTACATATGTTCTATGAGCACATTTATTGTATGACAAGTATGTATAATCTAATAAATTTCGATCCAATCAAATATGCATAACTGTAAATTTTAACAGCATAGCTGTTAAAATTTACAGTTATTTACAGTTATTCTAACAGCATAGCTGTAAATTTATACTTGAAAATTATCATTATTGTCGGTTAAGTGATACTAAAATAAGGTATATAGGTCTCATCCTTGAGGTATTCCAAAAGAAAATAAAATTGCAAATTGGAAGGTCTGGTGATCTAAAGGGCCGTCTAAAGAGCCGAAGGAAAGATCTGAATTACATTAATGAGCCAAAATTTTATAGCTGATTTCATCTAGGCAACCAATGAATTACAGTGGAAACAATGATAACATGAGCTCAAGAAAATGTTGAAAAATCATTCCATAAAATTTCCTTAAATACTAATACTCAAAGATTAACAATTTTTGCTTGGAGCTATAAGATTTGAAATCCAAATGAAACATTAATATTTTTAAAAACATTAATATGAAATTTCAAATATTCCGCCATTTTTATAAATAAGGAAATGGACCGCAATCTACGAAAACTTTTCATGCAAACAATGTACGAGGGAAATATAAAATACACCCCTATAGCCTTAAGCAGCAGGTTGTCCAGTACACTGTTACAAAATCTCATTATGTATATCTTTTCATAAATTTTGCGTTCTTGTGTTATGCATAAACTAAAGTATTCATAATCTCATTTTACTTAAAATTATAATACATTTTATAAATTAGAAGGGCAAATATACGAGCTAAGGATGAACAATAAAATATCATTGATCAGAAAAACAAGACATATAATCTAAAACAACAAAAATTACGTGAACTAAAATACAATACACTGCCCGTCAATGAAAATTCAACATCATTACGAAACTCGGTGAAAAGAGAGAAACAGTAACGAACAATATATATATATATATATATATATATATATATATATATATATATATATATAAAGAATTTTAGATGCTTACATAATCAGTGCTTTGCTTTATTTTAAACACATTCTCAAAATATTAATATGTTTCAAAGTTGACTTCTTCACAAAGTAGTATAGCGACTCAAGTTTCAATTATCAATTCATCTATTAATTTTTTGTGATGAGTTCAAAATAGTTCTTGAATATTCAAGCATATAACCAAAGGCCATGTATGTAAATGCATACATATAAACTAAACATGCACGCATTTGTAGATATTCAAATGAACGAACTAATAAAATTATTTATGACAATTTCATATAGTGTAATTTTTTGTAAAATTATTATTATCTCTGCCAAGTGTATTTACTGCAATGTGGGCTAAAATATAGTACTGTAAAATTAATTCGATATATTTGGAAGTTTTCCAAGATTTTTACACGATTTTCCTTTTGATATAAGTTTAAATCCTAACATTACTTTTTTTATTTGTATTAATTTATTTCGCTTTACTTAAATTTTCATATAATTATTAACACATTACTATGTTGAATGAATTTAAATTATCTTCATTATATTGTCATCATTATCGATGTCTTCTAAATTACTCAATTTCATTTAATTTATCATTATTTAAATCATCATTATACTTAATTAAAACTTTTTAAATTTTTCAAACAGTACAAAATTTCGCGAATACGTTTCTAACTAAGTTTCAACGTCAAACCAAATTTTAAAAAGAAAAAGACACGTAAACGGCAGTATTTTTCAGGGAATTTTTTAACACTTCAATCATAGTTTAATAACTATGATCACTCTATATTAATTTGTAATTAATGAAACTAATATATATTAAAGTCACATCCTAATTGTTAGTTTCTTAGCATAATAATAACAAATAAAAATTTAAACTCTCATTTGGGTCTCTCACTTATCTGGACATATTACTTATTCCCATGTGTGTGTTTACAGGGAAACACTTCTATGACATAAATGCACTTAAGATGAGGTAATATGATTGGGAAAGTCTTTTTTGTAATATCTTAAAAGAAATAGATTATATATATACTAGATCCTGCCACAGGTGAAATGTCATGGTCAATCCTCATTTTATATTGAGAAGTTCATTGAAATGGTGAGAAAAAATGTAAAAAAGTCACACAGAACAAATGTCATCGACATAAATTGGTTTTCTTTTAACAATGATTTCTAGAGTTAGTGAAATTATTCTTCAGAAATATGAAAATATACTGAATTCTGTGTGATCAATGAAATGTTCATACAAATGAATTTTTTCATACATTTAATTCTCAGTAAATGCTTAATTTTTCTACCACTAGATTTTATTTCTTGCCTGGTTCTATTCTATTTTATATATAGATGCATTACTCTCCGTATATAAATAAAATCTTTATTTTGTCTTCCCACCGAAGTTTTTTCGGGATATAATTGAATAGGTCTCCTCTGAGTGACATAAAATTTCTAAATCTTCTTTAATATGTAATTTAAAACAAAAACACAATGTTTTATTTCGAATTTTCCAATACAGAGTTTGTAATCAATATAAGCTGTTGTGAATACTTATATGAATTCCTTGTAAATCGGTCATGGAAGGATATCACAATAATTTAAGTAATAAAACATTATTTTTACTAAACTCTTTTTCTCTACTTGAAAGAATGCAGTAAATGCTAAGCGCACCTCTGATAAAATTGTGATCTATGCATAACCTATGGTGTTATATCGAAAATATTCAACCAACCAATCACTCTCTTCTTTCTACATTCCAAAAAATAACAATTTTTATTATAAAATGGTATTTAATATTATTTTCAATAATTGGATTTGAATTGTTTTCACTTTTTCAAACATATGCTTACGCTTTTCCCAGTATGCAGCCAATAGGAATTACTCTGAAAGAGAAAAAATGAGTCTAACATTAATATTCAATAAACAGACAGGACACGAATAAAAATAATTTTCGTCTCGCATGTAAATTATCTAGAAACAAGTGATTCAATTGGCTTCTGTTTGATGTACCCAAGATTGTGCAAACCCGTGTCAGGAACGAAACTAAATATGCATATGTTCATAAACTAAGGATAATCTAGAAGCACATGGAAATCGAAAGAAAAGAAGCCCATTATAGAAAGATCACTTACATCGTAAAACATTACATGCAAATTTCTAAAAGGTTCCAGATGATGATACAATGAATACAGCGTAACAGAAGGACCTGTGGCAAAGAAGAAATTATGCTAACAACCGGACCGTATGGCACTCAGTGTCACCAATGCGTAGGTATGACGCACAGGACATATATGAATGATGTTTCAAGTGGTAGAATTTCAAGCCGCAGGAATGGGGATGTAAGTAAAGACAGAAGTCGGAGAACTCTAAATCCCTCAATGTGTCTCTAGGCTGCACCAACGATTTCAAAATGATGAAAATGTCAGTAGACACTTTACAACACATTTATGTCAAAAAAGGAAAATAATTAATCTAATGTTTATTAGTAAACGACTAAGGAAATAGAGGGACGACAGCATCAGATTTGTTACGACAGTTATAGGTAGTATAATTTAAAGCAAACCATATACAGACGTATTTAACAATAGGGTCTATATGCTGGCAATCGTCTCTGATATGTTCAGTTTACGGCATCTCACTGTCCCAGTAGTTTACCTGAATTAGGGAACATGCAATGTGGACACTGTTGCAGAGGGCCTGTGTCATTTAGGGTTACAATTGATGCTGATTTGTGTTTATGAATGAAACACCCGTCGTGCTCATTCAAAAATCGTTTACGACTACATTCAAATGGAGGATATATCTCGTTTGGTCTTGTCATCATTCTCACCGGACCTGAATCCTATATCGAATGCGTGGGGCATGTTTGGCCTACGAATAACAGTTCCTAAAACAACCATTACATCTGTACTGAACTTTCGGAAAGTAAGACTATATTTCTTAATTTGAATGACATGCGATGTATTAACCATCGTTCCAAGAACGTTTTGCTCAGTTGTTGATCTTGGTTGATATGCTGGATAAAATCTACAGATAGCTATGAATTACGATTTTTGGATGCCGGGTCGTATAGAATATGCTCTGTTTTTTCTCATTTTTTAATGCATCGGATTAATTAATGAATGACGTTTGTTTTATTTCTGTATTTTTTAGGTACTGATTACGGCATTATCGTTAATTTATGGATTGTTAAATTGTAAATATTACTGTGCCAAATATCATCTGTAAATTGCATTATTTTTCTTATTTGCAGTTTTTACTCAATTCTTGGTATACATTTGTTTATTTGAATTCAGTCGCACAGATTGCATTTTTATTTGAGTTTAAAGTCACAAAATATTTTACATACATAAAACTAGTTTGACACGTGTCTGCCTGCCATTATGGTTTCTAGGATAATATTTTTTCAATGGGACATAGATCTAAAATTAAACATTCTAACTTATATAGAATTTACTGATAAAAAGTTCGCACAACAATTTCTTACATTATTAATATCGCTAAATTTTTATCATATGTGCAATTAAATCAGTATTCAAAAGCAATTTAAAAATTATTTATAAATATCTGTTGATTTAAATATTCAGTTATACAAGAATACAAATAATTCCTGAAAGGTGTTACACAGGTTTCGTCTGATCGGAAATTTTTGCATAAATTAAATTTAAAAACTATAAAATTAATAATCGTATGTGTCCGAATATTGCGCTTAAAGTTACGAATATTGAAAAACACTTCGTAATATATGATATACCTGTTTTCCAAGGAAAAATTTCATATTTCAAAGACGCATTTTACTTTAAGAGAATAAAAAAAAGATCATCTTAATCCTGAAGATACTATTCTGGCATATTGAATATACTTTAGCCCTGTTTTCTCTTTGATGAAAGTAGAAGTCACGGTACACTTTGGAAAGCCCTGGGGGTTGGCCCTACTCTTCGGTTGTTTCCAAATGCAAAAGAGAAGAAAATTTAATCGCATTTAATCACCACCGGAGCACAGAGAGCTCGAATCTCCTGGGTGATAGGATTAAGGGTAAAGAGGATTTTGTTGCCTTTCGTTGAAAAGTGCGCCCCATCTCATGCGAGTTCATTTAGCATTTGGGAGGCTTGTGCACTCGGACTTAATCTGCCTTACTTGCTGTGCATTAATAGTTTCAGAAAAAGATTAAATTCATTTTTTTTTTTTTTACTTTGAAAATTGTCTTTCGATGTTCATTCAATATGACATTTTAAAGTTTCAAAGTTAAGTTAAATATATTAAGTGATGAATATAGTTTCTTAAGATGATATTATATAAAATCTACTTAATGGAATTTATTCTGAGTGCAGAAAGATTCTAAATCTATTAGGTATTTCGTATTTAAAGTTAAAATAAATGATATAAAAAGTGATAAATATGAAATATGTAATTATCTTAGAAATAGTAAATATGAAATGGATGGGGATATTAAAATGAAAAATTCAGTTGTTATGTGAATTCTCAACAATTGAATATTTAAAAAGTATATTTTAGTGAATTAATATAAACCTTACACTTAGAATCATCCTTTATTCAATTGCAAAGGAATGTTGGTTTAATTAGGAAAAACATTAATAGCATGATTGGGAGGTAAAAAGATTTCCTTTTTTTGCTAATGAACCATTAAATGCTTAAAATTAAGTTCTAAAAACGCCGGCCATCTTGTCTACTGGTCAGCATGCCCTCCTACGGATAGGGAGGACATGGGTTCGAATCCCGGTTCAGGCATGGATGTACTTTCTTTCTCTCTCTCTCTATCCTGTCTTTGTCCCTTCCTTGTGTGTGAATGAGGTATGAATGGTGCCTACCCTATAAACGGGTCCCTATGGCATGTGTGAGGGGGCGATGGTGCCCCACCCCCTGTAGTGCACCCGGAGGAACACCTCTGCGGGAAATATGTCGCTATTTCTGGCCGGTTCCTTGGGTATAAGGGGACAATATACACCGAACATTGGAAAAAAAGTTCTAAAATTAAACACTGATTATCATTAAAAATTATTTATATTGCTAACATGTATATGCATTTTCATCATAAAAATTACATACATAAAACAAATCAAAATTTCTATTATTATTAAATTTAATTTTAGAAAAAATTTTGTTTTTCTTAAAAATACATTTAAAGGTGAAAAGTTTAATTTTGATCTAATTTATGTTATTTTTTATAAATTTAAAAAATTAAAAGAAAATTTAAAGAGTTTTCAAACGCACTTTTTATTTTCGTCTGAAATAAAAAAATAATTTCTGTTAAAAGTTTTCACTCAGATGTTTGATATGAAAATTCTCATTCAAAATTAAATGTTTTTATTTCGACGCAAAATTTTTAGTTTACATTTGAGTCTTGTTAACTTTAAGAAGAACGTAATGAGAAGCTCAAGCATTTCTCTCACTGATTTTCCTAAGCAAAACCAAATTAACATTGTTTTCTTATAAGTTAAAACGTTAAACTAACTTTATGTGCATAAATTAAAATTACATGAAATGGAATTCCTGTTTTGCTTCTACATATTTTTCTTCTCATTTGTTTGCCATGTTGATTATATTTTTATGAAATTCAATTTGGTTATGTTTTTAACATAACAGTTATTTTATTAACATTATAATAACATATTTTTAATACGTATGTAAGTTGAGTTGACTTTTATATTAAAGAAACTAATAATTATATATTGTGGGGAAAAACAATTTTGTAAACTTTTATGTCTTTTTATAATGTTTAAAAATATTATAAAAACTATTCAAAAATTATCAAATACAATTGTTATAAAATAATAAAAATTGTAAAAACACTTAAAAATATAAATTTGCATTTAAAATATATAAACTAGAATAAGGTTTAGTTAAGTTTCTTATAGGCGCACGCGCATTGATTTATTACTACAGTTAAGGGTTTATTTAAATTTTATGTTTTACTTTAGAAGATTTAATTTCTAGATAGCAAATTAAAACCAGATTCACTGATTTTATTCCATTAATCTTTTCACTCTTTAAAGTTAATCTAACATTATGTGATAAATTTGTTTTATTTATTTTCCTCTATTTTTAACACTCATTACTTTACTCTATATAAACTATCAGATTTTGAAGCTTTTAAGACTATATTACTGTTTTTATTTTCTATAGCTTATATTTCATACTTTTAAAAAAGTCAATGGATTATACACCTTGTCATATAAGTTAAAGTATTACATCATTTATTTATT
This sequence comes from Latrodectus elegans, assembly GCA_030067965.1. Lineage (NCBI taxonomy): Eukaryota > Metazoa > Arthropoda > Arachnida > Araneae > Theridiidae > Latrodectus > Latrodectus elegans. Next base: position 80,216,955 of record CM057816.1, on the reverse strand, counting down.
TTAAAAATATAAAATGCTTAAACAATACAGCTGTTACATTCTGTAACTGTTGTTTAATCAAACCTTCACTGATTTATATATATATATATATATATATATATATATATATATATATATATATATATATTTATATATATATATATATATATATATATATATATATATATATATATATATATATATATATATATATATATATATATCTATATATATATATATATATATATAGATATATAAAGCAAGATCAGAAGTATCATAAACGAAAATTGAAAGATACAAGAATAGATATAATACTTATGTTTAGCATAAGTATTATGTAAAGTATGACTTTTCAGCGCAAAAGCACAACTAACACAGAATTACTAAAATATAATTAATGGTACATTTTTATAAAATTAATAATCAAATATTAGATGTGGAGAGTAGTAATCAAATACTTGATGGCGAATAATACATTAAAAATACATTGAAAATTTGCCAATATTGAATTGTGGCTTATATATTTTGGCTTGACTTTTACCTCTTTTATTCTGGTTTGATATTTTGTTTGAACTTTTTGGTGTTGCTTTGGGGTTACTTTCTTCCTTAAGACTTATGCCTTGGGACAGTGCAGAAAGTCATACTTTTTACCAATACAGCCTATAGCCCCTGATGAAGCTGGCCATGTTAGTACTTCACTTCATTTTCTTTTTTTCCACTTTTTTGAATTTTACAATCTTTTTGTTATATTTCGTATTTTCAATGTATTATTCTCCATCTAGTATTTGATTATTAATTTTATAAAAGTATACTATTAATTATGTATACTTATATACATATATATATATATATGTATATAATTAATATATATATATATATATATATATATATATATATATATATATATATATATATATATATATATATATATATATATATATATATATATATATATATATATATATATATATATATATATATATATATATATATATATATATATTTAAAACTCTCTTTCCAGCAAAATGGCAGGTGTGTTCACTGCTTCTCTTTGAGTATTGAGTATTTCTTTTCAGATTTTCCAAAGTTTGCCACTACTCAGTATAGCCTTGTGATTGTGAATATCCCCACAAAAAAAATTACAAAGAACGAAATCAGGCTAATGCGCATGCACGACAATGCATTCTACGACAAATACACGGTGTTCCTAATTCCAACGCATGATAAAAGGTAAACTGCAGTGTCACACAAATTTATAATTTCTTCTCTGAAACGAGATCACTGCAACCTCATTACCTATACTACTTTTTTGTGTTATTGCCATTTGAGTTAAGAAAATTATCTTGCTGCACCCCTTATGTTAGTGATTTAAAATGAAATTAATTAAAAATAAGGAAACTTTATTTTGGTTTTGAAAATATTTCTACTATTTTCGTTTATATGTTGTAAAATTGCTCTATAACATTAACATATGTGATATTATTTTTAAGATATTAATGGCAACAGTTTATGATGTCACTTTTCATAATGAGAGAAATAGAAATGTTGTTTATAATATGGGAAGAAGTATCCTCAAACTTTGTTTATTTTCAAATCTGCAACAAGCTTTTGATTAAGGATATAAATTTAGAGCTGCTAATTTTTTTTACTCTAATAAATGTATTTAGTAAACTTGAGACGGATTATTTTTCATGGAAACTTTGGCATCTTCCTCCTTTTAGAAAATGCTGGGAATTTATTGCATCTCTAAATATAGCAGAGATAGGGGGATAATTATGCTGCTATTTTGTTACAATAAAGAGAAAACATATTGAGAAAATGCAATTTTTTTTCTTAAAGTGACAGAAACTTTTTTTTAATTACGTTTAAATATTTAAAGTACAAAAGAAATTTGAAGTAAAGAATTTAGTATTTTTGTATCAGAATATGTCTATGTTATACTGCAAGAAGTTGAAACAACAAAAAAGCTTATATTAAGCAATGCTTTTGTAAATATTTTATTTTATAATGACAACGTTTAAGAAGGCACATAAGTTAAAAATTATTTTTAAATTTGAGTAGAATGGGTAGAAAATCAGTTAAATTAACATTTGTACGAAATTTGCATAGTTAAATATGCAAATTATAATTAACGTTTTTCAAAATTGTTAAACATTAAACAACATTATTTAGTGAATTTGTATTCTTAGAAAAGAATTTATGTGATTGCCAAATAACTATGCATTTGATTCTTAAAAGTTGCTTTTTTTAATTTTAAGATAAATTGTAAGTGTATTTTTTTATTATTTACAGGCTTATAGTAAAACCTATAACATGTCTTGCGAACAAAATTAGATTAAACTGAAAATATACTCCAACTTTTCTGAAGTTTTTTATTAAAAATATTATTAAACCCTTTTAACTAGCAAGCACACACATGGACAAGTTCTTATGGGAATGGTCCATTTTAAAAAATAACATATAAAGATCCGTATTTTTAGAGCATCCCGTATCTTTAGCCACTGTATTCATGGACAATTACTTTCTAATAGCTGTAATTCCCATATTTCTGAATTTCATTTGGTTGATATTTCATGTTAGAGATTGTAAGCCTGCGCATGCTTGTGTATTCAGATTTTATTAAATTTTCCGAATTTCATACTGAAAGGAAATGATATTATTCGTACCAGCAGAATGTTTTATAGAATAGCTGATGAAATATTCTACATTAAATGAAACAAGTTATCTAATAAGAAGGATTAAAAATCTGACCGTAGAAACATATTTCATATTTCGTCAAGTAAAAAAAAGCAATGTTGTGCATAATATGGTAAAAGCATCTTTAGTAAAAATAAACATGTCACAAATATTATCAAAAGAGCAATAAATTATGAAAATTTTCGTTTAGTATAATCGGAATTTCTGATAGTTCGCAGAAAATACATTTAGTTGTCTAAAAGTCATTTTTGTAATATTAAACAAAAGATGCAATTTGAGCCTCGTAGACTGAACGCTTGTTCTCATGTACGTAACTTTAGTGCACTTTACCCGGATTAAGAATCAGTACCAATAAATTTGTTAAAAGATTTTGCAAAAAAAAAAAAAAAAAAAAAAAATAAAAAAGCCTTTAAATTACAAAAATGTGAGTTATCATTTTCTTCATTTATGTTCTCAAATTCCTACGAATAACTACAGCAGTATTGCATGGATTGGCTTTGCATGTTTATCTATCAGCGATCTATTTTGTGAGCTAAGGATCCTACGGAGTTGCGGGGGCCTGATTGTCATTTTCACTACTGAAAAATCGTGAGTTTGAATCCCGGCTTAACTGAAGTAGTATCGTTTTCACTTAAGGTGGCTAGATCATATTAAAATTGAGCGTAGTAGCAATGTCTTCCAAGTGAAGTGATTCCTTTGGGGGTCGAAGAGGTTTTTCTGCTTGGTCTTTACTTCAAAATCACAAGACTCCATTCAACTCTCTCTGTCTAACTGGTAGAACCTGACACATGGCTATGTAAAGGGAAATATGTTGGAGCAACAACAACGAAAGAACCTACAGTTTGAGGAGGATTGTAAACCATTGAATGCAATCAAGCTCAGGGTGGAAATTAAACCCTTAAATTGATGCAAATGAGACAAGAATTGCTGATTGTTGAGCCAATATTTTATGGAGTCTTTTCTGTAATTAAATTTATTTAGCTGAAATTACATATTCATTTTGCACTTACTCATAATTCGAATTGTTTCTCTGAAAATAATCATCACACTTCGTTTACAAAATTAATCAATATCAGTACATAGTTAAATAATCAATATTTTACTTTTGTTGAATTTAATTGAATGTAAACCAAAATTGGTACAAAATAACAATGAAAAATATTCTTAGCATAATTATTCTGAATATACTGAAAACTATTTCTCAATATATATGTATATATATTTTAAAAGAAACTTGGTAAAATACGAGGTTTACTTTGCCAATAGAAAATATAATAAAAGTTTATGTAAATTGTCATTATTTTTTTATTTTCTAATAAAGGTTTTATATATTTCACCATAACCATGGATATAAACCATTTTTGAATCATAGGGTTTCATGTTCTGTCCTAGCTACATTAAACAATGAGCAAAGTATGTTACATGGGCTCACCATTGATATACAGTAGGACATCATTATTTAGAGCTGAACGATCAAATGATCCTAGTCATTGTATAACAATGGAAAATGGATTCAATGTTTCTACTTTATTCATATTCTGTCCGGATATGTGTTTCGGAGTTATAATGAATTAAAGTTACACTTTTGCGACACGTGAAAATGGACTGCTATCTATGAAAAGGCCACCCGAAAGGGAACTACACGTTGAACATTAAAGATACTTTATAATAGTTTTAGGCTGTTGGCAGTTTACATCATGGTGTCAAAGAAAAATATCTCGATACTAATGGATGAGAAATTTTTAGGGTTTCAACCTATACAACAAAAGAATATGACCCACTGTTGATGAAAAGTCTCTTAGGAAGGCAAATTAAATGGTGGATATTAAAATCATTTACAATTGCCCTTGACAGTCTTACTATCTATTATGAGATGTCAAAACATTAATTTCATAGACCTTTCCTCTCTAAACCTACTTTTGTTGTTGTTGTAGTTACATGTCCCCAAAGGCCGGCAGCCCTAGACTAGGTCCATAATGTTAAACACCCCCAAATATCTACTGCCATTAAATAATCGTCGTTTAAATATTTCTTGGATAGCCCCAGACACTCAAGGATGTGTTGACGTAGACTGTTCATCGAAGCAGTTGGTACAGGTCTGGAAAGTTTTGGAGCCTTCAAAAAATTTTAATGATATGAATGTGACCACTTTGAAAACGGGCCGAGAGTCGTTTGTTTTTGCCTTTTAAAGGAATGGGCCAGTGAGCTTCCCAGACGAGAACATCATTACCATTGGTGCTTTAAAGAAACAATCATTTGTGCCTTTTTCTCTTGAAAAGATTTTCAAAATGGTGAGAGATGCCAAAAGCTCAGAGGTCTCATGAACTCTCACATTTGTCTGCAGTTTCTCTTCCTTCCCGATTGTTTTGGAAAGGTATCCACTGAAGGTGAAAGTCATGGGATATGGATAGCCGTTTTAATTAATTGAGTATTGTTACTCCAGACCTGTCTCTCACACTTGTTGGTCAAGTGCTAAATAGCACTTTTGCAACCATACAAAATCCCTATTTCTTTTGTAGTGAGAAGTGACATGACATCGCATTGAACTAATAATCATTCATCAATGATTATTAGTTCAATGCGAAATGCTGAGAAGTAGTCAGGGTTTCTCCTTAGAATCTTTATTTCATGGTCTTGCCATTTGATGCAAAGTGTATTGCCAGAACGTGATTCATCTCTACTATCATCTACATAAGCTTCAACAGCGTCTCTTGAAATCTTTCCAATTCATTAGAGGACATGTTGCTTCAGACATGATGGTCTGTTTTCTAGTTAACACAAACAGACCATCATTATACAATATTAATTTAAATGTTCATCTAATTTGAAATGTTCATTTAATTTTAAACACTATATTTTTTAGATTAATTAAGAAAATAACGATTCTATTTTTTTTGGAAATTTACTAATGGGATAATGAAGCTTTTTAGAAAAAATTGTTTTCCTAAATCATAACAATACAACAAATTATATATAAAGAATAACTATATACATTTCTTTGAAATAATAAAAACCTCTAATAATAAGAAAGAATTTCTACGTAAATAAATATTTATAATTAATTGTAAGACACATATATTAAAAAACATAGTATATTTCAGTAATATAATTGAAAATATCACATCAGTGTTTCAAAAGATTTTAAAAAATTGCTCAAAGAGGTCAAAAATAAAAAAAAACTAATGCAGTAATTGTAACTATTTTAATAAATATGAGAAAAAAAATTAAAGAATAAAGAACCAGAATAAATAAGTCATGTTATTATTACCAAAAAGAGTAAATTGATATTATTCCGTATGACACAATATTGAAATAACAAAAATTGTAATCCCTTCAATGACAATTCTTCGCCTACATTTCAATGATAGTTTAATATTCTAAAACGTTGACACAGAAATTAAATGCTTTTAAGTAATTTTTTAGCATTACTTCTTTAATTTAAAGCATATTTTTAAATTAGAAAAAAACAATTTATTATCAGCAAAATTAATATTACCCAAAAAGTGCTATCAACAGTGAAATAAAATCGCAAATGCTTTTTTTAAACAGCATAAGTCATACACGCTGACTTTAGTTCTCTAGCTAAAAAAACCTGTTTTAAATTCTATAGAATTAAAAATAAAATTAATTAGCCGATAATGTTTAATGCAGAATTTAATATAAATTAGAGTTCTGAAAATTAATAGTTACTATTAATTTCCTTAAAATTTTTAAAGAAAATTTATACTCTAACTGTGATAATATAATTGGATGATTATAGTAATATTATATGAAAAATTTATTATATATACATATATATATATATATATATATATATATATATATATATATATATATAATATTGCATAGGCACTGAACAAGTAACTAACAACTTAAAAATGCATTGTTTTACAAAAAATATCAAAGCACATTATTCAAACAAAATATTTTAAATCATATTTAAATTTATGCTGAAATCAGTGAACCAGATATCCAATATTTATTATTAATAAAAAGTTTTTAAATTATATATTTTATTTGCTTGCGTTGTATTTCTCTCTGTTAAGATGATTTTAAGAAAATTTTTACTAAAAAAGCATCAGTAAGATATTTACGAAATTTTGATCTAATATGTAAGTTGACTGATAAATCTTATAATGTTTATTTTTAATTATATATAAATTTTCAATCGGATTTATACTCTCTTGTTCTGTGCCATTTGATAAATAGCTGAATTTAAACATATTTCATATCCAATTATTATTTAAAATTGAGTTTTAAATAAGCAATTTGAAAACATTATATTATATAAATAAATGATTTTAAAGGGATTGGAAAATTTTATTTATTCACACAGATTGATGAAAAAGCTATTTAAAATATCCACCGATGATTAATACATATTTTTTTTTGATATTTCAAACATCAAAATACCATTTGTTTAGAAGTACCAGAAATGCAATGCTATGTTTATTAACTTGAAAAATATTGCTTGGTTTTTAACTATTTTCCAATTCACTTTATTTAAAATATTTTTCTTTCGTTGTCATTTTTCTTATTCATAGCGTAGTTATCTTTTATTTCAAAGCGTAGCACTAATGCTATAAAATTATTTTTAATGAAAATTGAATGAATTTATTAAAAATCACTAAAAACATACCAAAAATCATTTCTATCATTGAAAAGAAATGCGTATAACTTTTAAATGCTGTAAATATGCATAGGATTTTGAACATTTCTTTTACATTCATATGATTTCATAACCCTATCCTATTCTTGGAAATATTTCAAAAGTAAAAATAACTTTATTGAGGCCTTATGTATCTTCTAATTGCAAAATGTGTGTCCAGATTCTCAGCTGTCAACATGAAAATTACTGACAGTCTGGCGTCATTTCAACAATTCATAGGTTCGATTCCTATCTTGTGCAGGAATGCTTGTTATGTATCCACGTAACAAGCATTGAATCCAGATTTAATGATCTCTCATGGGAAAAAAAGTGAGTTTATGATGACAAATATATAAAATCATTATTCTTAAGGTAATTTATGCATTTAAATTTTAATAACTTATCAAATCATATACGATATAATTTGTGCATTTATCCATAGGCGTAAATTGAACCTTTTATAATTATAACTCTAACATAATATTTAAGTTATTAATTTTAAAAAATTGCTATTTTGTACTAGTATTGTATAGTATAATCAAATTAATTTTATTGATTCCATTTTAAAGAAGTAATTCTTATATATTAAAAAAAATCAATATCCAATACACATATTTGCATAAAGTCCAAATCCATGTTGTTATTTTAATATAAATAATATAATACACGAAAAAAGAAAACCCTTTCTTAAAGATAAATCTTTGCTCATTCTGAAGAAGAATTACCCAAATCCTTCTTTATCTTTATTTAATTCGACAGGAGAATCCGGAATTCACAGTCCACTTTTCCAAAGAAACCTTTCCTTTCTACAGCGAAGGGTCGTTTGGAGTTTATATATTTTTTCCGGAGTGTGTCCCTCCGGTTAATGGGATTAACGGAGAAAGCTTTTAGTGACCTGAAGGCTTAACGACCCCGTCTCTTAAGTGCTTCACACCAACATCGCCACAATGAAGGGAAGCACCAGAGGTGTCTGTTTTACAAATGTTATGTCAACAAAAACACTCGCCGCCAAACCCCGTTCCCGAGGAAAATAAGGAACAGAAGAAGATAAAAGTTTGGCAACGTTCAGATCTGGATGCGGAACAGGCCTTGGCGATCTAATTTCGAGTCGGTTACGTTTGTCTTCAATTGATTCGACGGCCAGTCTTTGCTTTCCATTCCGTTTGGACCAAGAAAAATATCTTTGGTAATGGATTAGAGAAAGGTTCCTTTAAGTGTTGATAAAAGCAAATACAATTAAATGCGCGGGAAGGAATGTTTTCTCTTAACGGTTTTATTCGCTCTTTAATGTTTTCTTTTCTGGAGTATGTCCGCGCCTGATTTATGCATTAGTTTGTTTTCAGTCAAAAAAAATGAAACCCTCCGGGATGCAAAAGCTTTTAAAGGAAAGCATTTGTTTTAGATTTGTGTGGAATAACTAACCATGAATTTTTTTTAATAATGCTAAGTAAGACAAGAAATGAAAACTTGAATGTATGAATTTCTTCAGCAATTTATTCAAAACTTACTGCGAAAGTTTTAAGGAATACATTTTATTTTTTCGAGGTGTGTTTTAGAACAGTGAACAAACAATAGAATTACTTGTTATGAATCTTATCAAGCTTTGCCAAATAAAAATAGTTCTAAGAAGCAACTTTTAAAATATGTTTCTTGCTTTGAAATTTCAATGTAATAGAAACTCTGACCCATATATATTTGTTTATTGAAATTTTTTTGGAAACATTCGAAAACACCAATCATGTGGTTTTTTTTTCAAGCTTCATTATACTTTTCTGATTGCCCTAAAACATTCAAGAACATCGTAATTTTAAATCTGGATTTAACCTTTAGATCAACATAAGAGGAGTTACTGAGATAAGAGAAATCAGAGTTTAAAAAACTTTTACGTAAAACTGTCTTTTTAAGCACATTAAAGAAGAAAAATGTCACCAACAACACTCTTTAAACTTTTAGGTATATAACCCACTACCTTTCCATGAATATCTTTATTTACAACTATTAATGTGATTCGAAAGTTCATGTATATTGTCACGCCGATTTAAGTGAACACACCATTGGATTTAAATTAACAAACAAGTTTTTTGAAGGGAAGTATCGACTTGTAACATTACAAGGTCGAAAAGTTGCCCACAACTAGTGGGTATAAGGCTTTATACAGTCATAGAATATTCGAGGAACAACTAATTAACATAACAAAGAAAGGTATAGAATGTTGGAGCACATAAGGAAACAATAACTGAGGAAACAAACTAAAAATTCATAATTTGGATACAAAAGCCGTAGCTAGTATCGAACACAAAACCTCCGGGTTTGGATCACGTGCTTTGACCAATTGGCCACTGAGCTTGTTGATAGGCTTTCTCTATGTGGCATTTTATGTAAATTTATAATATACTATAAAACAGAAGTGGGCAGAATTATCTGAGTTAAAAGCTGCTTTTCATTTTTGTTTCGCTTTGTGATCCACTTCATTGACGACTGGGATTTAAAATGCACATTTATAGGCATACAGGCCTTAAAAACCAGTATCAACAATCGTCCTCGAAACTTTTTTGTAAGCTGGTTGATAAGAGTAATCTTAATGCTTCTTTCTGCAGCAAAGTAACATATTCGTCGTTAATACAAGAGAAGTGCACTATTAAAATGCATCCAGATATAATTGCTCTTAAATAATAGTGACTAAATGAGAATCACCAAAAAATGTGACAATTTTCAGATAAATATTTTATCATATATTTAGGGATAATCATAATCATGAGGAAAGTTCATGACTTTCCGGTCACGTGAACGTCATAACTCATGCTTCATATATCGCGGTCCTGTGTGTGGCCCCATAAGTCTTAAAACTTTCCTAAATTCGGATTTATACAGTTGATGCGGAGTCACATGAGAAGTATGGAAGAACGCTTATCTCAAAAATCACCCTCGCCACCCGCTGTGGTTCAAAATTACAAGGTAGTTTGCTATGTTTATTTTTTTGCTGTTAGCAGAAACGGTTGCTGACTGCCTGAAGCTTCTTGTTAAAAACAAATATAATTTAAACTAAGTATGCAATATTAACAACAATAAAATTAGTGGAGTTAATCAGCTTGAAAATTGTCTTTCTATAGTTGCCATAAAACATTTAGTCATACGTGATAAAATTATAAAATCAATGCAAAATTGATGTTGAAGATACAATTTTGTTTTTGAAAGATGTAAGTATGATTTCCAGAAAATTGGAGACTGATATTGTAAATTGAATAGAGAGGATTAGTGGATTGTGTTGTTGTTACTAATGACACTTGGACAATCCAAGCTCGTGAGCTACTAACAGCTCTCGATCAACTTTAGATGACATTTGGTATAGAGACACACGTCTTCTAAGTTCCTTTTTAAAATACTGTTAATAAAAAATGTTTCTGAAGTTAGCAGAGTATTTTCTAGAAATAAAAAAACGTAAATCATTTTCTTAGCAAAAAAGACAAAATTTATTCTTTCATTAAAATGATCAAAATTCATAATCATTATTAAAAATGAAAATGCTTATCCTTTTTTTAATATTTGCTCGAAAAAATATACATTAGTTGGGCACTCATTTTTGTTTACTTTTTTTTAAAGTTATATGATTATCAAATAGTACACAGATGAGTTTAATTGTATATCTAACAACTATTCTGATAGGCATTAAATATTAAACACATTTTATAAAAAGTACATGCTATATAGAGTTTTCCAAAAACGTGATTTTATATAAAAAAAGTAAAATTATATGCAAGAAATACTATCGTAGATACTAATTTCTGATGTCCAAATATATTAAGAGACATGCAGAAATATCCGGCAAAAAAGCGTTTATGAGAAATTAAACTGCACCTGTGCAATATTACATATTTTAAAATCCTTTTTTACTAAAAGATTGATATTATTTGTCAAAATATTCATACAATTATCCTCCGTTCAAAATAATCGCTTGATGTAAAGCTTATAAACTTAATCACACAAAGAAATTCATCCTTAGTGGTTGCTAAAAATACCTTACATTATTTGCTTTATAACCATTAATTTATTAATGAATAATCATATTTTTAACGATTTTATTATTTTTCGACTATCGGCATAGCAACGGGAAACGCAATTTCGAATGTTTCAATATATAGGAGCAATTCTTATATTCTCTATCCATCTTCATTTAACACTAATAAATGCTACTTTGGATGTGAAACTAAAATAAAAATAGCAAAGGTTTAACAATCTGTGGACAGTAATCTACAGATTCAGGAAATAGTAATTTTCTATGAAGATATTTTAGTGTGTGTGTTTCATTTTAGCAAATCCATTACGTCGGATATCTTAGTGTTTCGATACAAAACTTTTATAATAATTTAGATGGAAACATCATATGAATTAAAATCTGATTATTCTAAAACATTGCGCGATTTTAAATCTAAATCTGATATATGCGTTTCTCATGGAAATAGTAATGCTTGACACAGAATAATTTTCTTTTCAAAACAGCTAACAATTATAAAGATAGTTTTATGTGTTCCTTCATTTACTGTGAGTATATGAGGAAAATATATATGTGTAAGCAATTTTTTTGCCCAATAATAAATAACCTATATATATATATATATATATATATATATATATATATATATATATATATATATATATATATATATATATATATTATATATATATATATATATATATATATATATATATATATATATATATATGCATATAATCTTTGCCTACCAAATTTAGTTGTTATATATATACATATATAACAACTAAATTTGATAGGCAAAGACTTTTTTACATAAAATATATAATTTTGAAATTACTTAATTAAATAAGGTTCAATGTGATAGATTGGATGTGTTATAATTAGTAAGTAAAATAATAAAAGTTTAAAGATAATACACATCAAAATTGCTTAGTTCAACATCAATGCAATTTTTATTTTGATTTTTCCCCCCATATTAATTAATTCAAATGCTATAATAATTTAACACAATTATTGACAAAAATATTATTTTATAAATTAGACACGTATATAAACAAAGTTAAACAAAAATAATCGAAAATAAACTTTATTAATCATAAATTTCAGATTTAAGAATGCATAAAGAAGCACATCGTCAATTTTAATTAAAAATGCATTAAAGCACCTCCATACTATGTTGTCTACAACAAAATTTAAGCGAAAATATTGTCCATCAATTGTTTTTAGTTACATATATGATGAATTATTGGGGTTACAATTTGCCAAATAGTGGGAAACGTAAATAATTTACTTCAAAATTCGTTGACCTTCGTATTTATGAAGTAATTTTCAACACATTTATTCACCTTACAACATATCGTCCTTAACACGTTAAAAACTGTCTGTCACCAATTCCTTTCATTCATTGAAGGATTATTTCATCTATTTGTTTTTACTTCTAAATAAAAACTTAAAACAATTGTAAATATATATTGTGCAATGATTCAGAAAATTTAAATTTAAAAAAAAACTGAAATTAATAGTGTCATTTTTATTTGTAGAAAACTATGTTTATTAATATCTTACTAAAACTATTGGGAAAATCAGCAGAATATTAAATGTATCAGCAAACATGTAAGCGAGCTTTAAATTAATTTCACGTATCTTATAAATCACAAATTATAATGTTAGAGAATCATAAAGTATACTAATTTAAGATATTAAATTAATAAATTATTTTCCATCTCAGAATAGTTTTGGTTCTTATATCATATTACACAAATGTGGTCAGGTAGTTTTGTATGTAAAAGGAAATTATTTTATCTTTATTACACTCGAGTCCATAAATTAAGGATAATGCAAATTCAGGCAAAGAAAGAGACTAGCAAAATAAATGTGACTTATGTGTAAAGTCTATTTATTAAACAAAAGGTAGAGAGCAAAAAACATGCTATATATTTGACATCATTAATAAAAATTGCAATTTTTATTACATGAAGCAAATTTTAAAAATGAACCTATTTACAAAAACCAATGTAACATGGTTTAAATGATGGTTAATGCATAGTATGCCCCCAGACGATGCAATACAGGCCGTACCACACATAGGTAAGATGAGTGTCAAAATATCTCTCTGATCATGAGGAATACTACACCACTGATCAAGCAATGCTCTCCGAAGTTCCAGTATACATCTGGAATCAGGTTGACGGGATCCAATTCGACGATCAAGCAAGTCCCACAGATAGTATATTGAATATAAGTCTGGTGAGTATGCTGGCCACTAAATACGGGTGATATCCTCCTATTGAAGGCATTCGTCTACAATGTTTGCATCATGAGGACGGGCGTTGTAATCCATAAACAGAAATTCTGCAACCATGGCGCCCCGAAACAAACGTACATGATGCACCAGAATAACATTGTGATTGATGTGGCCTATCAAGGTTACATTCTGAACATTAGGTTAGTTCTAAAACATAGAATAATTCCTCCTCAATCGAGAAATCTTTTACCACCGTAACGGTGTAGTTCAGTGGTGTTCTCTTGGTGGTAACTGGCACTTGGCTCTCTCCATATGAAAGTCCGACGAGAATCAGACTGAAAGCAAAATCTGGGCTCGTGGGAAAACATTACACAAGACCACTGTTGCAGTGTCCCCAATGCATGATTTCTACTCCAGGCTAACCACAGGCGACAAAGAGTTGCGGTAAGTGGAACACATGTGACAGACGTACGATCACATAGACCAATGCGCCCTAAGCTTTTGAACATGATCTGTCTTGAAACTGACGTATTAGCAGCTGAAGAGAGCTGGCAAGATAGTTCTGATGTTGTGCTCCGTCTGTTTCTTTTGGCAGTATTTGAGAAATTCTGGTCCTCATTCAGCGTTATAACTCGGGGGCAACCTGTGTTGTAACGTATACTCTCATTACCATCATCTTGGAGCCGTTGACAAAATCTGGAGATGATACTGGGTGATTACAAGTTCTTTGGATACTTCCAGCTGGAAACGTCCGTATTTCATATAGCCGGCCAACCTGGCAGCCGAAGGGTTAGCGCTCTTGCCTTCGGTTCAACAGTTCGTGGGTTAGAATCCCACCTTGGGCATGGATGTTTGTAGTAGCTCGGAATCCACTTTAAATCGTAGGACCCGGTCTAATTAGCCCTCGTGTGCAAAATAATGACCGTGCAGACATTCCAGATGGCCGATAATTCTACCACGTAAAACATCATCCAAATACTTCTTTTGTGCCATAACTATGTGGTTATTGCACTGAGTCTTTCAAAGCATTTGTGAAAAATTTTACATGTTTACAACCATTCCTAATATACCTCTCTCTTACACTCGCTTCATTGTGACGTACTATCGACGACATCTGGTGGTTTCTTGTAATTTGCATCTTCTTCTTCAAGATGTATGGGTTAATTTTTCATGTGAAATTTATATTTTAGAGTTCGATTTTTTTCTGTGTGATTCTGAATTATTCTTAATTTATGGACATGCGCGTAAATTAAAAATACCAAAATCTTTAAATTGTATCAGATATGAAAAATGAATGATTTAATAAGAAATTAGAGACACCTAGTACAAAAATCGTAAAAAAAATATCCAAGAAGACAGCTTTTAAAGTCGAATGTGTTTTACCCATTTTATCCCTATATACTTGGGAGAGAATAAATGATAAATTTTAATTAAATTTCTCGTAGTGAAATTCTTAAATTAAGTTATAGAATTATTTACTATTATTAAATATTGTTTCTAGTAACACTTAAATTAAAGCATAAACACAAGGAGAGTAATTTTTATATATTAAATATTACACACACACACACACACATATATATATATGTGTGTGTGTGTGTGTGTAATATTTAATATATATATATCAAGCCTTTATTTTGTGGTTATTAACAGTCTTCAAAAAAAGTACATTCAAAAATTTTCTATGGACTTGATAATTGCTTGAGCTTCAGGTTCAAAGCTTATTTGACAACTTGCATGGTAAAGAATTCAATGGTAAGCTAAAGGCTTTCTATTTAAATATGTAAATTTTGGAAACTTCTCCATGTATAAATGAAAAATCAAATCTTTGAAAAATGATTTCATTTTATTATTTTGCTTGAAAATAAATTAAATATAAGTCAATATTCTATTACAATTAAACAGCTTTTATAAATTTTAAGCAATATAATGCCAAATATGTGAGCACCATATTTATTCAGAGTCAATTTATATTTAACTTACAAATTTTTGCAGACTTTTCGAAAGAAAGTGTAAATAAATTAGTTTAGTAATGTACTATACTTACTCTCATCTCTGGTTTGAGCTGCCTTAAGTATTAAAGTTAATTTGCTCACAATTACTGGATTTAAAATTGTTTTAAGCACTCTTCGGGCAAGCAGAGCTGGGGTTTGATTACAATATTTTTGAATAAAAATCTGAATTTTTGATAACGCATAAAAGGTAGCATAAAGTCTAAAAGCTTTTGTAAAACATTTTAATATCCATCGTATGTTAAAGTTACAAATGTTACAATGGATCAAAAGATAATAATTTGATAACCAAATAATTTGAATTTTTTACATTGTGTGTCATGCAGTTTTCAAGCGCACAATTATGACAGCATTTGGAGATGAACAATGTTCAGTAAGGCAATGGATTAAAAATGCTCTTAGTTGCTTCAAACATTCTGATAAATATCTTTGATATATAAAATTAACCTTAATCTTTTGGGATGAAAGCTTCTGATAACTGTGTTTTAATGGAAACACGAGTGTTCAAAAGCTCCTTAAGTTAAGTTTCGCTTGAATATTTTTAATAAAAAAGTGAATAAAAAAACAACATTATATCTTTTGACAAAAGAGAAATACGTTCTCCTACTAAACGACAATCGTAAGATTTTCATCACAATGACTTTGAGTAAAAAATTAACCATCGTCAATGCATTTTGAATCCAGATTCATAACTTAAACAAAATTATTTTGCTTAAATCGTTTCAAATTTATTTTTTAATTTTCTCGTTTGTGATTAGGAAAGCTACAATGAAGACTTTTTATTCTTGTTTGGGGCAGTGCACAGTTGTGCCTATCTAACATTTTTTAGAAATTTAATCTCTACTCACTATCAATAACTCCAGAAATAACATACAACAAATAAAAACTTATTTTACCTGTGTATTATCTTTTTATTAAGCGATATGATGGTAATATTGATAAACAATGTAATGATAAAAGGATATCATTGTTGCTTCGTGCATAACCATTCCACCATATTGTACAGGAGCAATTTATTCATTATTGCTTTGAAAAGTTATCACAAAAATGTTATTAAGTGTCACATAATCACGTAAAGGACATGCGATACTTACAAGGAATGTTTAATGGTTATGTGACATATATTTAAATATCACAAATTATGAAAATTATCACATAAATATATACTGATAGGCGTATAATTATTTTCACCAGACTAGTTCACTAAAGATTTAATTTCATCCAAATATTAAGCGAAATATTTAACAATTAAGATTTCGATATCATTGTTGCCAATACTAACAGTAGTAAAATGTTTCATTATTTACTGAATATTTTTTGATCGATAATGCACTATATTTTAATGTCGCAAAGAAAAAAGGGGAAAAAATCCTCGGACCAATAAACGTGCATATGTAAAATAAAAGAATAACCCCTATCTTCAGTTATTCAATAATGACTGCGACACAATCAAAGAGGGTAATTTAAGTACGCATTACGTAAATTGATGGTCTTGCCATTAGTCAACGGTGGCTATTTTTTTATGATTACGTACTAACACCTAGTAGTGAATAGCATAAAACTAGTTTCGTTTGCTTGTCGCTCAACTGTCCTTTTTTGCTCTCGAAGACTAATTAGATCGGAGCCTACGGTTTTAGGTGGATTTTGAACCACACCAAACATCCATGTTCAAGATTGGATTCCAGCAAACAAATTTTTTAACCAAAGACAAGAGAGCTAACTATTCGGTTACTAGATCGGTCAGAATTAAAATTGGAGAACTGTAGAAATTTTCAAAGAGATTGGATTTTCGTTATCCATCAAGTATTATTCCTTTCTAAGAAAGTAATTTTTTTATGTAACAAGGTCGATTCACATAGTACAAGATAGGGAACTTGAAAAACTCTCAAGCATCTATCAAGACAAGTTTGCATGGAAAAAATAAAGAAACAATGCACATTCTGTGTTGTATATTGATTGGTCAATAACTCCAGATCATTTACTTGGGACAGCATGCGTTACGTAAAGAGTTTGAATGGTGACGGTTGATGGTATAAGACATTTCAGTATGTATAAAAAACAGTTTTCTAGTCTATTTCTCTGTTTATGATTGCATTTTGAAAAAGGTATCTGTTTTTTAAGGTACCTATAATTTAAAGTAATTCTGAAACATCTAATAATCTATGTGCTTCAATTGAGAATCAAACATACGGGCTGTTGCGTTTAAATCCAAAGCTTTAACCATGAAGCTGAAAGAAATCTTTTAGTATTCTAATAGTACAGCACTGGATTAGTTGGCTTTATAGTACTCTTCAGTTTCAATTTCTTGGTTTCGAAAATCTACTTGGTTGAAATCCATTCAGACAATGCACTATCAACCTTCATCTTCTTCTTAATCACAAAAGCTATTCTCGATTAATATATATTTATCTCACAAGATATATCCTTTAAAGATCGGTTATTTCTATAATATTAGACAATTACACACCTTTCTCAAAACCAGACATCTCTAACTTCAATAGAATCTTTGATGCAAATACTGTTTCCTACTCAATATTTTTGAACAGAAAGTGTGATGAAGAGCAGGCCTACAAATTCCCTCCTGCGCGAAGATGTCAAAATAATTATTGGTAAAGAGTTTAATTTATTAACATATCTTAATTCAAAAGTTATCTTGCCGTTTTGATTCCTGATGTTTGTAGAACTTATACTTGATAGCAAAAATTACAAATTAATAAGATACTGAAGAAAAATTTTAACTAAAATATAATTCTAACTACTAAGGTAAACCAGGAAATAGAAATTTTTTAACAATTTTTTTTATACAAAACATCTACAAAGCAAATATATTATTGAATAAAAGTCAAAGAAAGTTATGTACCTGAATTAATCACGGTTTGGAAATGAATATGTAAAAATGTAATATTTTATTTTAAGATAAAAGAATCATCTTTGAAAAAAATTCGAAATTATCCAAGTTTTTTTATTAAAAATTACAACAAACTAGCACTTTTAGACACTTTCCTTTTTAGACATATTCTTTTGAAATGTAATAAGAAATATTTAATATTAATTACATTACTTCTACAGGATGTATCTTTTAGTTATAACAAATAACAGAGGGCTATATTTTATAAAACTAAGTGGTAAATAATTAAAATTATTTTAAAAACTAAAAAAAAGATTATAAGAAGTATCTAAATACTTCTTCTAAATTATATTCCATAACCTAATTAATTTATTTTCTTTAATATATTGTTTAATAATAGTTGAACGAATTAAAGTAAAAGCAAATTGTAAAAACAATTACACGTATTTTTTCTATATATTTTTCTATGCTATGAGGTAAAAAAAGTAACATAAATACTTACATGTAATACATATACTTAAAACTGATGAAACTATATGTATCTATATTTATGTTTGATGTATAATGCATTATCCAAACATTAATATACATCTTATAAATTGGAAGGCTATAAATTGCAATGCATTTTGAGAAATATTTTCCAATTGGTGTTGTGGTTAATTGATGTTAAAAATATTTCGAAATTGGAAAAAATATTCGAATGACAGTGTAACATATATGTGTGACATGAATTTAGAAGAATTTCGCATTCTCAAAACAATTAGAAAAATTTCTAATTAGTTAAATATTTAATTTTATCATTTTTTATAATCTTTATATTAAATAAGTATTTCGAACATAAAAGACGTACACACACATGTGTGTGTGTGTCTGTGCGTGCGTGCATGTGTTGTGTAAAAACTTATTTTTATTTTTAATTTAAATTTGCATGAAATTGTTATAATAAATAATTGAAAAATAATTAAAACAATTTCAATAAGTAACATTACAATTATATTAAAGATCATATTGTTTGATATGCCTTTAATAGTTAATTTTAATAATTATATTGTGTGTGTGTGCATTTATACAACTGATATAAACTTCGACAGTTATGTTTTATAAATCTAGATAAACTTATATTAACTAATACACTTTAGATTACACAACTTAGACTGCATTTATACAACTTAGAAGAATAAAAACCGAACTTTCCAACATAGTGAAACAAAAGTTGGTTATAAAATGAATTACATTGTAGAAAATAATTTATACGTTGTCTAAAATATTTATCCTTCATTTCTCTCTGCCTATATATATATATATATATACAAAAGTACTGAAAATTAATTCTCTACAAAGAAAAAATGAGCAAGGTACATTCTTTTATTTAGAATATTAAGTGACCCACAATATGTTGCACAACATAAAAAGAAACTCCCCTCTTTTTTATGTCAGATCGATAATGGTTTCAACCAAATTGGCGTGTTTGTTCCATCTTTCAAATGATACTCTCACGGTAATGAAGAGAACTACACGGTCGGAAGTTCCTTTTGCTCGGACATCATCAGAATGGGAGAGTTTGCATTAACAATGGATAACGTTCTGCTCTTTGGAGATCTCTCGTGCTCGCCAATCCGAGAAAGTCGTCTCTGTCTGTGGGTGAAAAACTGTTCCCATAGAAAATGCAAGTTCTCATTCTCCTTTTTCATCGCCAAATAGTAGCGCTGGTGGCGAACAAAGAAATATGTTGCTTTTTCCCGTTTCCTTTCTTTTCCCGTTTTGATAAGTGAAATCCCAGAGTTTGTAGTGTCACAGGAGTCAGTTGGCATTCTTCCAGATACTCTCGGAGCAACAAAAGCATCCGGTTTTAAGTCATGAATAGCAAAAGGAAAAAGAATGCCAAAGAGCAAATTTGGCACGAAGAATAGGGCGACGGTCGCGATTATTTATTCTCATTTCCACTTCAAAGAAAGAAAAAAAATGATCTTTATTTTCGATTCAGAATGGGCAACTAGTGAAAATGGATGAAAGAATAAATTCTTAAGCATCAGAAATGATTCTTTTATTCCAAGTCAACAAAAGCTAACAAATTTCAATGTCAAAACTGTGACAAAATAGGCAAGCATTTGTTAATTCATTTAAGCACTTAATATTGTATCTTTCTTTGAATTTAACTTCCTTCAGAAATTTAAAAGTAAATCTTTGGATTTACAGTTACTATAGAAAGATTATTCATTTATAAATTAAACTGTGAAAAATAATCTTCTATTTGACCGTTATTTAAGTATTACATGAATATTGCTTGTGACCAATCACCATGCCAAAATAATTTATTTATTAATTTAATTTATTAATAATTTTCCATGTAACCATTAGCTAAATACTGTAATTACATTCTCAATTAGTATACGATTGTTTATTTAATTAATTTTATATTTATTAGGAAGTAATATTTCAATACTTTAATAATTAAAATTAGAAAACAACTTACATGTTTATTCAAAATGAGAATATTTACTAACTAATTGTTGTTGTCGAGTGCCTGAAAGGCTGTCATTATGGGGAGTGCTGCTCCATTTTTTCAACAGAACCATATTTAGCTGTGGAGTCCGAATTACTGGGTACATACATGCCATAAGAACCCGTTTATAGGGTAGGCAACCATTCACAACCCGTTACTACAAGTAAATGACAAAGGCATAATAGATAGAGAGTTGAAATTTATATTCATGCCCTAACTGGGATTCGATCCATGACCTCCCTATCCGCAGTCAGGCATACTGACCACTAAACAGGGTGGGTGGTTATTAACTAATTTTAATTTATATATAAATGATCCTCTTAACATTTATTAAGAATCTGAGAAAAAATATTAGTTTCATTCATCAAAGCAATATTATTTATGCAATAATTTAAGTCTATAAACTAGGAATCATACTATTTATTAGCTGAATACCATAAGAACTTTGGATTCACTTAGCATAGAAAATTATTTATTAATTAAATTTAATTTATAAATATACAATCTAATTATTATTGATTAATTAAAATTTTCAGAAAGACATTAATTCACTCTCAGTAAAAGGAATATTTAAATATTTTAGTTATTAACTAAAATATTTACTACTATTTACATTAATAAAAATCCTAAAATAAAATATTTTGGTCCAGTCACCTTAAAATTGATTTTAAAATGTTTTCATTAAGTATTTAAATGCAACAATTTTGGAAATCATACGGATAATGCATCATCAGGTATGAATGATATAATATTACTTTTATAGTATGAGTTTGGTTGATTGAGCTACTTAATATTTTAGATTAAACATTAACATAGGATATTTATGAAAGCAGGTTTCCTATTACTAATGAAGCAATTGGTTAATATTTGCGGCAGTTATAAAATCTGTATTTAATGCGAGACTTTATGTGGAAATGCCATTAAATCTGGCTTTATAAGAATATTATTATTTATTAAATTCTATTTCAAAAAAGCCTTACTGCACTTCCACACTATTTTTTGCGTGGGATGGTTTTAGATTAAAAAAAGGTTTTTGCTTAAAAAAGAATATTCCTTCAGAAATTTATATAGAAATGATTGTTGCAGCAATTCATGTAAAAAAAAAAAGTTTTATTTATTAACTATAAGTGGTTGTTTCGTTCATTTCAGTTAAGATCGTGGCTACATCACTTTATAACTATTTTCATTGGTTTTAAATACTCCTAAAGTCAGATAAAATTTCATCTACGTTGCACATAATTAATTATAACATCATATTGAGACAGCGTTGTAAAGCCAACTTGTCAACGAATTTGCTGCCTGATTTTAAATCGCATTCTTCGAGCGGCAGCAAACAAGGGGAATGTCTGAGAATATTATCGAAGATCATTTGTTAATAAAATGATTTCTTATATAAAGACCAAAGCATCGGTTTGAGAAACCATTTTCCATTGATTCAAACTATTACCACTTTGACAATATAACAGAAGAAAAAGCAAATTGAAGAAAACAAGAGGAAGCAACCATTTTATAATTATAGTGGTGAAAATGTGCTTTGGGTCCCCTGCTTGGCACATTTTCAAAAAGTCGCCAACTGGCGCGTTTTACATGTTGTCTCGCAGAATTGAATGCTCCGAGACACTACGCAAAAACGGTGTTTCTATGGCGACGAAACCGAAATCCGTGTTTTTAACGAATTTCACCGTTAACATGGTAACGAAAACAAAAACAATGTTTTTTTTTATAAATTGTATAACAAAAAAGACACATATAATTGTAAAACAAAAAAGAAGGTGTTGCCACGCTTTGCGCGTCTATCGTCCTTTTGGCGAGAAATGGATACCCAAACTACAGATTAACCATCATAGTTTAAATCAGCAAGGACGATTTAAATTTTTAAGTTTTTCTGTAATTAATAGCATTGTAAATTAATTATTGCGCAATATATTTGTAAACAAGATATTTTAAAATTTAAATGTAATGCATTGCTTACGCCAATATTGTTTTTATTTCTTTTACGTTTATTGACTTATTATTTTTCATATGCATAAAAGCAGTCTGAATTCAGCAACAAAGATGCACCCAAAGCAAATTAATGCAACTCATTTAGGTAATTAGAAATAGTCTTACATTGCCCTTTTCCATAGAGTACATTTCCATAATATTAGATATAGTAAATAGGAACCGCATGAGCTTTGACGTGAGAGGTTAGAAGTTCTATACTATCATTATTTAAAAATGGAAGGATCATACTGGCTCATTTTTTACAATAGCATATTTTGGTAAATTAAACAGATTTCTTACACTAGTTTCTTCAAAAAAATTCAAAAATCAGATTTAAATAAAATTTACTTTTTGCTTCGTACTAAGAATAACTCAAATATAATCTTTGTTATACTACACATATTTGCATTTTTCATTTGAGAAAGCGTGTTTGTTAAAATTAATTTATGCATTTACTATATTGCGATACTAGAATCTTAAATTATAACTACATTAAAGTATTTTAAATACAGATATTTTATAATAAAAATGTTTAAAAGATAATATGGAACTAAATCATAATACAAACAAAAATTATTATTCTAATAAGGGATACCTATGTTATTAATAATTTATTGTTTATTAGATATAAACTACATGACCTTATGACTACGAATCATTATCACATATCGATAATTATAAATATAATAGCAACAAATGAAAGTTATTTTCCCCACATACATTCCATAATGTATTTCATTCTATAAAATCAATATCACAATTTTTAAATAAGGTAAAACACACATATAAATACATAGCTCCAATGAGGTTTACAGGTAAGACCACAATTTTCAGAGGGAAAGGTCTGGGTAGGATCCAAAAGAATGTTGGAAAATGGGAAGTTAATGTTGGATTAATGCATTTTGCCTGCACATCTACCGAATTGAGTGGTGTAATGTATCCTTTATTATGTCCTTTTGTTACTAAAATATCTATGCTGCTGTGTCAAAGTCGTAAGTGTGTAAATTAAATTTTCATGTTAGTTTATATTTCATTAAACTGTATATGCCTGTTTTTGTTTTATCGTATATGAGAATTTGTGCCAATATAACATTTTCATAAATTTGTAAAAATTATCAAATGATCATATTAAAATTTTCCATGACAAACCTATGATTAGGTTATAAAATTAAAAAGAAATTCGAGAATTTATTTTTACATACGAGTGGCCAAGTGTGCCAAGGCCGGTAGTTTAAAGTGGATTCCAATTCACTGCAAACATCCAGTTTTGATGTGGGATTCAAACCTATAAGCTGTTGGCCTAAGGGAAGAGCATCACCTATTTTTGAATCCTAGGAGATATTTGTGATAACGAATGTTTTCTATCTTTTAAATATCTCCATTCATAATTCAAAAATAATCCACAAATATAAATTCAAGTGCCACTCACAAGTTAACTTTACAGTTTATGTCAATTGCAAATAATAAGCATGTAGAAACATAATTTTCCCATTTTCAACATAGTTTTGCTACTGTCAGTGAATGCTCTAAGCAATAATTTCTATTCAGGAAATTTAAGTTTGTTTTGCAATTCTGCTTTAAAAATGTTTGAAAAAAGTAATAATTCCAGTAGTAATTTTTATAAATAAGATAATTTAATTAATGCATTTGCTTGGATTAATTTAGAATTGATATTCTCTTTAATTTTTAAGAATCATGGTTTGAAAATATATTAAATAATTTATAACTTACGAATGTCTTAGGTTTCGTGATTAATGACTTAATTCTATTTGGGTACCATTATATTATTTTATAAAAATGTCATCTCTATAGGGCTTGAAGATGTTTTTAATGTGGGTATTTTGTTTATGAATGATAATGTGGTAGAAGTAAGAAATTACTTTCATTTAAAACTCCACGATACAATTGTTAAAAATATTTTTTAATTCAATTAAATATCAAATTTAATTGCTCATTATATATTTTTTCTAATAATATTTCCAGTCAGGGAAACTTATTGATATGAAATTCAGATAGATGTCGCTATATATTTTGATTAATAATTGCTTATAATATGTTTTAATCTGAAAATGATTATTAAATAAATTAAGGAGAGATTTTTACTTCAAAATAATTTCAAGAAATTCTCGAAGAATTTATAAATTTAAAAAAATATTTCTCTCACTGGATTTTACTTTAATTCAACACTAAGAATACCAGAATCATTTATTAAAATAATATAAAAATATATAAATTATTTTAATAAATGATGAATAATTATAAATGTATTCTAAAACAGATGATATTTAATATTCACATATTCATTTCATATTCACATATTCATAATAAATATGCTTCCTATTTTTCGTTTTTTATTTATAATTTTTTTAATTTTGAGCTAGTTTTGATTTTTCATATAATTAACAAACATAAATTTCATGAAATTAAGAATAGTTATTTAATTATTATTAAATTTCTGCTAACTTCTTAAGCAATTTAAAAATTAAATATTAAATCTATGAAGCAATTTACAAGTGAACAAATTTTAACTAACATGAGAGCAAAATTCAAAATCCTATTTGATAAAAAAAAACCTGCATATATTTATCATTCGCTTGAAATAATTACTTAAATTATTTTAAGTAATTATTTTATATTTACAAATTATTTTATATTTTAGTTAACTTTTTTGTTTGAAGTTAGCCAAAAAATTCTTTTTTATTTGTATGAAAATTATACATACATTAATAAAAACTAACTCAACTCAACTTTATACATGCATATACAAACACACGTAGGTCTATAGGTCCTTACTTTTTCATAATGTTTGCCCTTTTTTATTAAAAAAAATATTACTAATATAACTACCTATTTTTAATTAAAAACGTCTTTTTGTTTATTTTCTTTTTTATCGTTAAAGGTATTGTCTAAATCTAGAGAATATCCCAAAATAATTTGTGCTAAATCTCCTTAATCTCAATACTTCCCTGATGATAATTGATACGTCAAATTTATTCATTAGTGCCCGATCAACACATAAATATTTAAAGGACCTAAAGGCTTTCAAATGGAAGAACACCACAACAATTTGGATGCAATAGCAGAGAAAAATACCATCATACGTGGCCAACCAGCCTCAGAGAAATCAATTTTATTTGGAGCTCATTTCGACAACAACTTGCTTTATACATGCCATTAATGAACAAAGAAGAATTTCAGTAAGGGTAGTAGAAACCAACAACAAAAGCGATATCTTTTCCAAAAAATGTCTAATACCCTTATCGTAGCATATTATATATATATACTCTGTATATATGTATATAATATACTCTGTTTAATTTTATTTTCAGAAATAAAGATCACTAAAATTTTTAGTTATACGTCAAAATGATAGAGTTCATGTAATAAAAGTAGTAAAAAAATTTATAAATCATTTTATGCGTGTTGTCAGTATCGATATAATTTATTTTTCTTTTAGAATCGAATTTTTTATCGAATTCAATGTGGACAAAACATTTTTTTTATTGTGTTAAACGTAAAATTATTCTTACATTCTATTTGAGGTAAACATTAATTTTACATAAGCCTGATTTTTGTCGTGAAAAATAATAAACACATTACATTTTTATATTAAGCTCTCAACTGCATACAGCGGAGAAAATCTTATGAATATCCGATGTACTTTACTTTCTAGAAATGATATTTCATAGATAGTAAATATTATTCAAATGTTTACTAGAAATAATCAATTGGAAACTCTCAAGCATCCACTTACAATCATGCACGTGGGATGCAGTTGAGCAATATCTCCATCATCTTATGTGCATTTGTGTTAGAAAATTGGATCTTCTGAGTCAAAAAGCAATAATTTACTGTAACATGTTACAACATAATATCTTTAATAGTCTGTTAAAAAGTCTCAATCAATGCAAGATTCTTTAAGCTGTGTTTACTCCATGGTGTATAGGAAATAATTAAATTAAAACTAAATATAGGACAAAATGATAATAATCCGACTCTGATAGTTTAATTTAAAAAGTTTCAAGCGAAACATTTTAGTCATCTGAGAAATTACATATGTTTTATTAAAAAAAGAGTGAAATAAAATGAATTTATTTTAAAATTTTAGTTTAGTATTTAATAAAAAGTTATATATGTTATAATTAAAATACGTCTAAAGGGAAATTATTGAAATAAAACAAATATGATGCTTAGATATCGTAATGAAATTTATAATTCATGTTTGAAATGATCAAGACATAGAATAAAATATATGAAACTAAAATAAAAAAAAAATTAAAGTCTTCATATTGTGTAATAACATAGAAATGTATATAATTTTTTGTATTTTTTATTTTGTAAGAGTTATATTTATGAGAAAAATTCTTATCTATTTAGAAAAAAATTAAATTTTAATCTTATAAGTATTATCTTGGGGTATAGATAAAATTAAACATTGTGTAAGAATTTATGTACTCAAAAATCCTCAATTTCGACATTTTATGTATTCTGATAAGTGAAAATATATTGTAAAAATTGTCATTTAAAAATTAAAAAAATCAACGCAAACCTCGTTCATTTGATGTTGCATCAATAAAATATACGATAACGTCATTGGTAGTATTGCAGCATTTGTTATTATGGAATGGAATTAGTTTTTTGTGTCACTTTCCTCATAACAAATGTAAATAATTGAATACATATAGGTTAATATATATCATCACATTAAATACATATAGGTTAATTCTTGCTAACTTAAGAAATTAAATTTTCTATTTTTGATAAACATTTGTTTTGTTATTTAACAAATATTTATAAGAAAATACTTTACATGTGAAAATTATTCATCGTGCTTGAAGTTAACAAATTAATTTTCACTCAAAATCATCGCTTATATCCGGGTTTAACTTTTAAATTAAAATAAAAAACTTTCAAGAATTTCCGAAATCCTTTCTTTATGATCCAATTTATCATATTTTTTCAGCAAAAATGACGATACAAATAAAAATTATTATTATTCTTTATAATTTTACTATTGATGATAATTTTTTCACAAAATGTATTTCAAATTAAATTTTAGTTAATATAATAAATTTTCTTACAAATGTGTGTTGTTTATAAACTTAACGATAGGTTTACATAGAATTAAATTTTAATTAAAAATATTGACCCTACAAATATAAATGTTTAAACACATATTTTTAATTAGATATTTATTAAAGGTTTTATAAGTATTATCTTAAATAATGCTTTTTAAATAAAAGTTTGTTCATTACGACAAATTTGTTAATAATATGTATTTCTTGATTCTTTAAATTGCTTGTTCTGGTGGAATCATTTTGGGAGTGAATATAACAATATAAAACTGAAAAAAATTGTTCAAATTTTGCTTAAAATGAAATTTTGATTATTATGTTACAATTTTTTTGTCTTGTGCCATCTAGGCTGGCAATATGGGGTGTTCTGCTCCACTTCTTTACACTGAACCATATATTTTTGGTATGGAGTCCGACGGTGTGCTTCAGTACACACATACCATAGCGACCTGTTTACAGGGTAGGCAACTCCTCATTCATACACAAAAAGGCCCCACTCCTCATTCATTGTACTCCTCATTCATACACATATTCCTACTCCTCATTCATACACATATTCCTACTCCTCATTCATACACATATTCCTACTCCTCATTCATACACAAAAAGGACACAGACAGGAAAAATAGAGAGAGAAAGTATATTCTTGCACGAACCGGGATTCGAACCCTGGGCTCCTCATCCGCAATCAGGCACTCTGACCACTAGACAATGCGGTAGGTAAACTTTTATGTTAATTATATACATACATCTGTAAAGGTTATTAATATATTGTAAAAACGACATTCTAAATGTCTTGTACTTGTTATCAAATGTTTGGAATTTTATCATAGAAATGACTCAATTCTCTTAAATTAATAATCTTTTGAAATAAAAATAAAAATTATTGCAGCAATTTCCGGAATCAAAACTTGGAATCCGCTATAATTATATGTTGAATACACCCGAAATCTACATTCAGAAATTGTTAATAATGTGATTTTCCTGTTAATAATTAAACTGTTGTTAATAATCAAATTGTTAATAATAATAGGGAAAATTATACACTAAGCTGAAACACTGGGTGTACAATAAAGCCGATTCATGTTACATTAATTCAATTTAAATGTAGTACATTGTTTGGATAGAAACTAGAAAATTGTAATCCCATCATGTTCTAGTAGAATAATTCTTGAGGACACTAAGACTAACCTGTGGAAAATCTCCGGTCAGACACTAACCATTGTTGGACAGAAGAAGATGGATGGCTCGTTTCTTTTTTTTTCTTTATGCAATAATAACAGTGGTAATTAAATTTTATATAATCATTTAATTTATTTTATATTATATTTTAAATCAAATGGAATTTTGGTTAATATTGCAATTTATTCAATAATAACTTACGTATTATCCTGGTCTCCTTCTAGTAATTCAGCTATGCATCCTAAATTCTGATACATGATAATAATCTAACGGATATAATTAGGCATTGGCATTTCAATACGCATCGTCAAGATAACAAAATTAGATTATTACAGTGTCTTGACCGCATGAGGATATTAAGATATACATTTTTCAATGTAGATTTTTCTTTAGAAATAATTTTTAATCAGATAACTTCATAAACATTCTTATTATGTACAAGAATATATATGCTCCATGTGTGCCCCATTAGTGTCTACTATTGACTATAAACAGCGCATTTAAAAGAAACATTAACTGTAAGTTGAATTTAAAGAAGACATGCTATAGAATTTTATTGACACGAAACTTTCAACAGATAGGATGCCAGGTAAACCATTTTGAAATAAGAGGGATTGATATTACTTAGACTCATTTTTTCCAATACCAATAATAAATAATTTGTTGTAGACATTTTTTAGCAAAGAAATATGCAACAGTGTATAAAAAAGAACTTTTAAAAATGATAGAGGAATGATTTTTATATTTTTATTTTACAAAATGATCTCTTAGAGTAGGGTATATCCGCTACGGGGGGCAAAGATTGACATCAGCCATTAAAAAACATTAATATACAACTAAGGTTCCGTCTTTTATTAGCCAATGTAATCTTTGCGAATTTTTTTGGGTCTGCAAAGCCACTCTGCATTAAGAACTCTTCATCTTCATTATGTAACACTTTCTCTACTCCCACCCCGAAGTTCACCCCCAGGGGTGGTTTGGGAGGGTATTTTCAGTAAAAAGCACGACGATCAATTTTCATTGCCGTGAAAGAAAAAAAAGTCGCTACCCTATTATGTCTGAAATTTTACGCCCGCGTAAGGGAGAAAGTAAAATAAAAATAAAATATATGAAATGGAAAGAACGTTGGAGCTTCCTTCAGGGTTGGAATTTTTTCCCCCATTTTAAGATGTATTTATTTTTCTTCCACCTTCCCTTGTCTGAATTTAACCCTTCTTTATTTTACCCCAGGGTACCCTTGTACAATTTTGTTTGATTTTTTTTTCTGAACAGATAAAGTACTGCCTATAAAGATGCCAGTCTCTTCAGCGGAATATTTGTGAAAAATCACACACATTAAAAGATACTAACTGAAACATAGTTACGGTAAAACGCCACCCTGAAAAATCGTTAAAAAACGCAGTATGGATTCACCGTAAAGAGAAAAAGCATCTTTAGAAAAATTATAATTCTGAAAAATGAATTTTTGTATTTTCTTAAGCACCGCGTAAAAATTATGAATAATATTTCTAAAATTACGTGTACAATCATACACAAATTGTACTGCTTATCTTCAAGAGCCTAAAGCTAGTTAATATTTAGAACAGATGGGAAAAATATGAAAAAAAATAGATATTCTGTTTCTATCATCATTAAATATGAGACCCTTACTAATAGTGTAAATTGATTATGAATATATGATAAAGCATGTAATTTGAGCAAATATATTTGGATTACATAAGTAAACATGCATGCTTAGCATATTATTATTGTTTTCACCTATCCTTATTACCTTCCTTCTTTCCTTATAGTCTGTAATTTATATGATAGTACATTGCAATTATTATTGCTTTGAATTTAATCATTTATTACTGACATTAATTTAAATGTACAATAATAAATGTTTTTTGCTAACAAAGATAAAAATTATATATAATATTTAGATTGTATAAATAAATGCATGAATATTTCATAAAATTTTTTAACTTCATACATAATTCTGCTTTTTTTTCATTATTATAATTCCTTTTTAAAATTTAGAATATTACCTATTACTGTAATAATCATTAATCTTTTGGTTTAAATTATTTCTAATGCATGACAACATTTAGGTTCATGTAAACATTCAAGCAGATAAATTTACTGCATATTTGGATTCCCTATTTTTTCCTCGTATAAATATAAACGAAAATAGATTGCATAGTAAAATGTTTTCACTAGTTAATAAATTATAGTAATTTTTTTTAATATTCTTCCTAAATATTTTATTACCTAATACATTTAATATTAAATATTATGTTCCTGCATTATATCATTTGTATAATTTCAAACTAAAAAATTAATAAACGCCACTTTTAATTGTATATTTTAAAATCAAAACATAATTGTAATTTACATAAGCAATATTATTCTTTATCTAACTCTTAACAGAACAACTGAAAATATCTAACTTAACTATTAAAACTAAACGCAACTCAATAGCACGAAATCTCATATGAAGACAAAGGCCTACACAATGCCCAAATCTACTTTCCAGCCTTGTGTTTATGTCCCGGTTTAGTGAGTAGTGTAACATGAAGTCCACCATGTTAAGTTTTCGAGCAATATAAAAAAAGGTACTCAATATTTTATCATCCCACTGAAGAAATGAAAGGTAGAGTAGACTTTGCCGAACCTTAAGATTGAACCTCGGACCTATGCCATAGCCATCAACGAGTAGCGCTACCGCTACGCCACAAGCTTAAAACTGACTATTTAAGATTAATTAAAAATATCTATTTATTACAATTAAGACATTGTTTCATTAAGTAATAAGTTCTTCTTACATTCTTCAATCAAAAACTTTACAAAAAAACCTGTAATAATAATATTTATTAAGGCATGTATTCCATTCATCAAGATTGGTAGTGACCACGAACAATCACTAGTAGCATGAAGTATTTGATGGTTTTTATTACGTTTACAGTAACGTTTATAAATTGTAAGTCCTTATTCATTAAACCAAAAAAGGTCGCAACAAAAAACCGATTTCAACAGCAAATAATGACCTTTAAATAATAAATCTGTAAGTAAATTTAATGCTAAATAAATTAAGAGAACATCGCACAAGCAATTATAAAGTCTTTGTTTTTTTGTTAATGAATAAAAAAAAATTCTCGACATTCTTCTTTTTAAATCATAAAATATTTTTATTACAAAATGCCTAAGAAATATGTGTAAATCATTTTACTAAATAAATGCATGGTATTTAATTGCAAATATAGTGATGTATGGTTAATAACAATTAATTATAAATGATTGTGGACAGGTTTGATGCGGAAATTGCATGAGACAGACAAGAACATCAGAGTAATTATAATTTCTAACATAATCTTATTAATTCCAAACGTGACTTCACCAGTATTAAACAGTTATTTGAAATAGCAATCTTTGATATGGAATAAAATAGCGCTTGTAGTTTGTTTTCAAAAGGACGTTTGTATTTGATAGCCAATTTATCCCTTCAAGTGGAATTTTCACGCTGCCCTTTGGGATTAAATCCAATCAGTTGGTTACTAAACTTCCGAAAAATCTTTCCACATATTCTCAGGTTATATCGATTATCATCAGTAGTTTCGAACTGTGAAATTCTTTCAACTCGTTGTTAAATAGAATGGTATGGAAATATATAAACGTAACCGCGAAATATTTAAAAAGTATGCTGAATTTTCGAAGAAAGTTAAAAATAAAAGAGCACAATGTACTTACTGATTAAATTGAATTTTAATTGAATAGGAAGTAAACATTTCTAGATAAATTTTTATCAGAAAAAAAAATTAAATCTATTTAATGTTAATTTAAAAAAAAAATTCATGATTGAGTTTATTAGAGATATTTGAAAACTTTCATCTAAACATATATATGTTAAGGAAGTTGAAATTCAGTTTTTCTTCGTTTTGAAATTGTTAAAGAAAATAAATTAAGGATTAATTTAAAAATAACTTATTAAATATTTTTTTCATGTTAAAAAAACTATCTCATGTTCCGGAAGAGGTATCGTACCATCTTAAAGTAAATCAAAACGCAAAGGAAAGCATTAGAATAGTTGCTTAGAAATAAAAAGTTCTCATCGATATAAACAATAGAAAAAATTAAATTAGAAATGACAAGACCAGCAACGTCACAGTTGCCAAACCTTCCTTAATATCGTACTGTATATGTGATAGCAGAAATAATATTTGAGCTGCAAAATATACTCATACTGTCGTACTGATAAAATCCCATATACGTAGAATTTACATTATTTTCAAAATAAATAGCGCAAAACTAAGAAAAAGTAAATTCAATAAATAATCTAAAATTACAATTTTAAATTGGCTTTTATAAAAAGTAAAATATCAAATATGAAATTTCAAGGCTTTATTTTCTTAAAATAAATTTAACAAACTGCACGTGATTTTAAATTTCGAGTAATCATCTGAATTAATTAGACTAACAAAACTATGATCTAAAATATAAAAATGCTTATCAAATCCCATTCAATTTACACCATTATAAATCTTTTATTTATGCCTACAACTTCAGTATTTTTATTGCATATATTACTCTCAATATTTTCACTATTACCACATCTTTGAAATTTATTTTAAAAAGCATACTGTATTATATTTTTAATTACCCTTATATGTCATATAAATATATAAACCACACTGCTAAAAAGGCATTTTTGAAGCCCTAAACACCATGCTTTTTTCCCCTGAAAAGTATGGTAACATTCACTAAGAT
Source organism: Latrodectus elegans (assembly GCA_030067965.1). NCBI lineage: Eukaryota > Metazoa > Arthropoda > Arachnida > Araneae > Theridiidae > Latrodectus > Latrodectus elegans. The sequence continues at coordinate 80,183,049 of CM057816.1, read as the reverse complement.
ATCAATTAAGAATTGTTATGTGTAAAACTTCTGTATTATTTTAATTTGATAGATTTTGACAATACTTTAAATTAAAAATAGCAGAAATAAAAATTACAAGGAAATAATAAAAAGCAGTTAAAATATAAAAATTATATATTTTTTATGTTTCCACCTCATGTCTCAAAATAGTTTCAATTCAAAACTTAAATATAAGATACGGAGAAATATTACATTGAAAGGAATTATATAAAGTATTTTAATAAATTTTGTCTATGAAAAAATTTTAGTTTCATAAATTATTGATTTTATTTCACCTTAAAATATTTTATATGCATGTGTTAAAATTATTTTCTTTTAAATAACCATTCATAAATTAGTGAAAAATAAATTCACTTTTTACAAAATACTTTATACTGGCAGAAAATTTACAAGAGTCTGAAGATACGAATTATTGCGCAATAAATTATATAGTGAAGGAAGAAAAAAATGGAATATTTAATTTCAGAAATGAATTTTTTCTGTAACTGCATGACATAAAATAACTCAAAGCATTTTTTTTTAATCTTCGATTGAATCAGAAGAAAATTTTTGTGACTTATCCATGTTATATTTCATAAACCATTGGTAAGCAGTTTTAAAACTAAACTTGTAGTTTCTAATTAAGGATTATTTTTCAGTGGTAAGAGTGAGTTTTATTGTCATGATTGTAACATTTATTGATTTTTCTCCTCTGAAGATGATGTATGTACCGGAATTTGTCAGCAAGTCTGAATTGTCTTTGAGTAAGCGTAGCGACAACATAAAAAATGAGAGTGTTTTTTGACCTTTCGACCCTAACATTTTAGAGTATTTTGATCTAGAAATGTCCTTATTGAAATTGAATTGCAAGATATATTATTGAATCATTAAAAGACTGTCAAACTGTTTGGTTGTTTGATCATGTTAAAGTATAAAAATAATTAACGTGACATAGATAATACTTTTAAACAAACTGATATATCAAATATTGTATTGATTGAAAACAGCACCTTAAGAGAACTAAAATGAAAGATTTATATATTCATTCGCATACATATGAGCAAATTAAAACAATACGAAGCAATTAAAAAATTAAAAGCATTTATCCAGTTATTCCACATTAAGCTTATTACTCAAACTTTTAATATATGCTCACAATTATGTTTTACAAGTATTCCAACAATTCATACATCCACATTCCTTACATTTAACAAAACTTAACAGTCTACAGATCACAGCAGACACAAAATGCCATAAACCGTATCTTGAAGCCAGTCAATTGAATAGGGGGGGGCTACAGGAGATTAATTCACCCCCAAAATTTCTGTAAAATAAACCGAGCATTCCAGGAATTCCCGACATGGAAATTGACGGGCCTTAAGTCAAGCAATCGTGACATTCGTTTCCAGGAAGATCCAGCAGCAAATGCTAATTAAAGATAGTCCTAAGATGAGATGGATGAATCGAGACTATTTGAGAGATATTAATTACAGACGCTGTGACTTTAAGAAGAATTATATTTACCGAACGAGAGTCACAGAATGTTTTAAAATAAAATTGATGCTTAATGTTTTAAGTTTAACTGCTGATTATAGCTTGATATTTTACCTCAGAAAAGAAAACGTTTGAAATACTCTGAATTTATAACAATAATTCATTCAGCAATGATTCATTCTATTGTCATAGAAACATAAATTCAGATTATTTGACAGATTAAAATCTAGAATTATTTTAAACAAATTATATTCCATATAAATTTTTTTGATTATGAGTATACTGAAAATTCATGTTTATGCATAATTTCTCACGCTTCGAACAAGTAATATTATATTCTAACAAAATTCAAAATTTAATTAAGACATATTCAAATAAATTTAATTTTTAATACCCAATTTAAAATTTTATAATAAAGAATAAATGCAAAAATATAAATTTATAATAAGACCGAAATGATTATTTGTTATTATTATCCTGCTATGAGTCATTAACAATATGGTTAAAAAATTGAAATATATATTGAGAATATAATTCTTGTAGATTTTTTTTTGGTTAAAATTTACTCATGTAAGTAATTTGGATATAACTGTATAGAAAGTATAAAATATTCCATTTAGCTTTAATAATTTAAAATAAATGGTTATTTGAAATAAATTTATGTTAATAGTATTCATTTTTTAAAAGAATTCAAATTAAATTCAGATAGTTAATAAATAACAGAGTTTTCAAAAATTAATAACATTGTCTTTAAAATATTATTTTTAATACTAATGTTAAAATGTTAAATATAACATAGATAGTGCATAAGCATGAATTAATTATAACATTGTAACAAAAAACTTTTTATTATTACCAAGCTATGGTTTATTAATATTACCATTAAAAATAAGGAAAACTTTTATGGGTTTAATTTCCTCCTTGGATAAGTAATAAACCCTGACGAAAGCTGCTTTGGTCGTAACTATAACTGAAAATTGCACTTAAATATTACACTTAATTTCACTTTCTTAAAAATAAGATAGTAGTTATGTGTTCAAAGTAATTATATTCATCGCTAAAATAGTTACTTCTATAACTTACATATTGATAATTAATTATAATTATCATGACAGACAAATCATCGCAGTAATTATTGTAGAAAATGCACATGTATTTAGTATAGGTACCGAATATACCAGTATTTTAGTATTGATTTCCAAATGCATCAAGTTTTGATGTTTGTACATGTGATTTTAATTTCTTAGTATCAGACTAATACAAAGCTCATAGTAAATGATATCTCTGTTTGGTGAATCTCTCTATTGGAGAAAAAGGAATTGTTTCCGATTTAATCCAAATGTAATTGATCTTAGTGAATTGTATTCAAAAATCTATCTCCTGTTGTTCAATGAGGACTAAAAAAAATCTAGAATGTTGCCTGAGAAAGCATATCTTTAATAATAATTGTTACCATTTGGTTATCTGAGATTGTTTTCTCCAACGTACATTAAAACTTACAGATTACTCAGAAACACATTTGCATACAGATATCAGTATAAAAATATATATGAGATATTTACAAATGATATTTTCTAACTTTAGTATCAATACATTGTATATTTTTATATCAAAGTTTATTGAGAATATTTTATTTAAATACAAACTTAACCCTTTTGTAGGCCGTGGGAAGGTTACTTCCCACCTTCAAGATCCTACAAAATACGGCAGTGGAAAGTGCAATTCCTATTAAAATATATTGACGCTGCCATTAGAACGGTGGGAACACAATTTTCCGCTTCAGTTTTGTGCAACCATATAGGGTACAATTTACTGAATGGAGTTGGCGGCAATTTTGGTTTCGAATGTTTGAAAGCTTTATGGGAGATTTGTCCTACTACATCTCTTTCGATGTGACATTTGTGCTGCTTAACAATTGTGTTGCAAATATGAGTAAAACATTGCTTTTATTGTAGTAACACTTTTGTATTTCGTATATTTCTGTACATTTTGTGACAGTAGCTATGTAATATTGTGAACAACAGAAACAGACATTTATAGCAGCTAACATCTTAAATAGCATTAGCTCGTCAGCTAATAAAAGGATATTCCTCAAGAAAAAGGAAAGGATGTCCTGCTAGCTTCCAAGCAAAGAAGTGTGCATTTCCGTATGATGTGCGCTTAGCCAGTGTGGGAAAAAAATTCCCAAAATATAGACGTTGTAGGAAATGTATCACCAAAGGAAAAGAAAAGAGGACCCGCATCATCTGTGCATAATGAGACGTATCCTTATGCATAGAACATGCTTCTCATCTTTTCATGGCAAATAATCATCTTTAAATTTAATTTTCTTTATGACTGTAAATGTTTCCGTGAGAAAGATACTTCCCACTCTTGAATTGGGGATATTGTGGAAAAGTAAGATGATTTGTTTAATTCTGGAAGCCAAGAGATTTATTAGGCGAGCACAGCTTTTGAGCAGGGATAAACTACATAACTGGATAAAAACTTTATAGAAATATTTTGAACATTTTTAGCTCGTGAATCAATTTAAACTGACAAAAATAGAAAAAAAATTTAAAGAGAAATTGCATCAATACTAGAATTTACTTAAAGTAAAAACAATATGAGAAACAGAACAGTTTAAAGATGATTAAATATCTTAGTCAAATTTTAACAGGCAAATAACATAAATAGTTTTATGTTTTACAACCTAGATATGCACGATAGCCCTATTTCACAAAATCAACAGATTCTACCCAGTCAAGTTGGATTAATTATTCATCATGACATTTTCTGAAAGTAATAGTCTATCCACGTTTTACATAAAGACAACTTTCCATGTGGGTTGCTCACTCGGTAAAGTTGTATAATTAACTCAAGTTGGAGCGAGTAATAATCTAGTTCCCTCTAATTAACTCGTAAGTACGACCAACTATTCTTACAAAAATTCTTCTAGAGAATATATAAATTCCACTGGCATATATTATGTTGGCGCTCATTATTAAGACATCATGACATGTTTTACTTTAACCATGTGATCCATGACATGACATATCAATGAAATTGTGAATTAAAGATGGTGTTTAGAGAACATCTGCTTTTTCATGTACCTAATAGAAAAAAGTAACCCATTTGGAATATGTAATCCTATAAAACAGTTACTTTTTCCTGAATATAATTAAATAATTCTAGTGCAAAGAATTTTCCCTTATTCAAGAATGATTTTCAACATTTGTCAACGAAAGCCTAATGTTCACTCCTCAAATGGTTTAATGCATTGGAAAGATAAATTAAGCAAAGTGATTTCACATATTGATTAAAAAAATATAGATACAATTATTCCATAAAATATTTTTATACATATGTGTGATATTTTGACTTTAAACACTGCGTTTTATATAATTATATAACTATATTAAATAAATCAAAGTTTGGAATATGATTAGAGAATCAATACTAGAATTTATAAATTTCGCAGTGAAAAGTCAAGAGTATGGTCTCTGCTAATGTTGAACAATTAAATACTGATGTTGCTTTTCTGTTGATTTCAAGGGCTGCTTTATATTGATATGAAAAGATGGCATACCATCAAAGAAATGATTTTTGAAAACAATTTAGTTGTTAAATAGTAACATGTCTTAGCCGTACACCGTTATACTGTTTTTCTATTGTTTCAAAATTGCAACAACGGCTTATAGGTAGGACAAGATTCTTTAGAGATACAGTACCTAGTTCATTCTCTCTATCATTGTTATACAGAAGATACATTTATTGCAGGTATGATAAGCTTCGTGGGTGCTTGAGTGTTTTCCACGCTTTCTTATATGCAAAATCATAAATACGCCATAGAAAAGTTCTACTTGAAGGCAATTTACTCAGTTTAAGATTCAAAAGACGTAGAGTGCAATATACCTTAATGATAAAACTATTTCAATTTAAATTTAGATGTTTGCGTCTCAATATCAGCCAATATATAATAATAAAGATGGTTCTTAAATAATAAAGATATATATATATATATATATATATATATATATATATAGGCAATGGAAAGTGTAATCACCCTGTCGTAATGTTGTGCAATTCTACGTTTTTACAATTATTCCTTTTTCTATATTTTTACATTACGTTTTTGTAAATTTCTGTGGCAATAAAATATTTATGTGTGGGACTCATTTTCTTCGAAAAGACAGTGAATTCAGTAAGAGAAATTTCAGTTATGTTATTTTCTGCAAGATGGTGTAACCTTCCACAGATCACATTATAAATGTCCCGTGCGGATTAGGTATTTATATACTTCTGAGAAGAAGATCAGAAAAGGTTTGTGGTCTCTTTGGTCATTTGAACTGCTCATTTGTGACCCTAAATTTTCAGAACTGTTAAAGGAAAGAGAATATGAAATAAAATCCATACACACAATTAAATTCAGGACCTAGAATGTCATTAATAGAATCAGAAAATACGTAAATGATAAAAATTATATATAAAACTCAGGCTTTTTCACGTGTGGTGAAGTAGGTGGAGGGAACTTTCAGCATCAACAGTGAAGAGGAGGGAATAAACACATTTAATACATTTCATTTAATGCCTTTAATTTCCGGTCGATTTTACGTGACACATTCCATACTATATAACAATAAATCATCTGTATGAATAAAATCCTTATTCTGTTAAGTCACCGAAATTTCATTCCAAATTAAATTGGAAAAGGTTGCATATAACGAAATAATATAAAGAATAAAATGTAAAGCAAATACCCCATTTTATTGCGTTTCAAAAATTTGACTTCAGCGTTTGTAATAAATGCGAAATTTTATTAACACAGCACATATATCTATTACGATTCACATCATATTTATCATGATGCACATAAATCTGAAACTATGTATATATACATACTGAGATGCATGCTCTTTTCCCTTTTTTGAAAACTATCGTCTATTGTATAAAGAAAATGTATATATATCATCGTATTCCTTTCTATTTACATTCTGACATAGCGCTTTTTGAAAAATACGGACACTTATTGTTTTTACAAATTTTGAGGAAATATTCCTTACGTTCTATGCAGAAAACGTGTTTACGTCTTTTCCAATATATTTCCTATCGGAAAAGCAAAGGAATTTGTGTGAAGGCAGTTTTGCCTTGCAGATTCATGTAAATATAAGATATAGATTCACGTAATAAATGTAATTCATAATCACGTAATTCATTATGAGATAATTTTGAAATACAAATTTTATTTTACAATTTATGTATTTCTGAATACGAATGTGGTACTAAATGTAAACTGTTTAAAAAATGTATACATATTATTGTTTTGAACTCTTAGATTTATAAATATTTATGATACAGAATTTTCAACAAATCGACTGAAATTAGATTAAAATATTTAGTTATAACATCACTAAATTAGCACTTGATTTGCTATTGCTCTTGTTTGCTTCTCATTTTCTAAATAAATCTAGCTGAATTAGATATTATTTTGAACCTGAGAATGAATGTGTTATTTATTTTCAAGAATTCAGTTATCCGATTTCGGGGGATTTATTTTGTTTACTAACACAGAACAGAATTTTACTATATGTAATGAAGAAAATAAATACCATACTTAATTTCTTTTTCAATTAAAAATATCTAAAATTTTAGAAATAATACAATTATAGATTATTCATTTTATTTATAATCAAATTAAAAATATACGTTCATAATCAACTAAAATATTCTTACGAACTATAATACATTGATGTTGCTTGTTATATTTGAACTGTATAGTAATAATAATAAAATATTTTTAATAATAAAGGGCAAAGGTTCACATTATTATAAATGTAAATAAAGATAAAATAAATAAAATAACAATGTTGAAATAAAACTACAGACGATACAAAAAATTCTCATTATCATCATGAAAAGGCATGTATTAAATGACTTAAATAATTATAATTTAAGAGACCCGAAATTGTTTTTGAAAATTAGTAACACGTTATTTAATTTTTGAAGAAATTTTGTAATAATTAATGAAATAAATTTATACACGAAAGCCTTGTATGTGTATTACATTTGTAAAATTTATCAACAATTATACAGAAAATAATTAGACGTTTAAATCTTATTAATAATTTTGAGAGGATACATGCATCAATCTATCTAAAAGTAAATAAACATGAAATTTATTATTTTATCACATTATGTCATAAAAACATCTATTAACTCTAATAAAGTTTACCAATTAAGGAAGATTGCTTAACAATTGAGTTTATTTGAGAGTTTAGATAAGATTAATTTTTAGCAGGTCACTTATAATCTGCAAGCAACATTCTATGAGTACGTCCTGAAATTAATTAATTTTCAAAATAACTAGTCTTTACTCAATTAATAAAAAACGAACGCTTAATTATTTTAAATTTTCTACTAATTAAAAAACAATTAAGCATTTTGATTTTCTTATTGAAAATCTTTTATCATTTTTAAAAATTAATTTAATTAATTTCAATTATTTAATATTTCAGTAATTGTAATACTACGATCGACAAAGTTATGGGAAAATACATTTTGTATACATATCCTTTATTTATACGAAAGTACACTTATTTAAAAAGAAATTTTTGAAAATCAAATTTAAATTGTGTTTCATTTGTCTATTAGAAAAATCATTGACAAAATAATTTATATATTTATGAACTAATTTATTTATTTCCGAATTCCGCTAGTATAATCACATTACAAATAAATTTTTAGCATTCATTATTTTTATTCTATTATGCTTTTATATATATTTTTTATTTATTTTAACCTAAGAAAACTGTACTATGAAAAGGTAAAGTGTGTTTTGGGTTTTTTTTACGATTTGAACGAATATGTAAAGTACAAATGAAATTCTTGTCTTTTGTTGATCTTTGATATATCCGTACACACTAATAATTATTTTTGAGATTTTAAACAGAGAAGATTTTTATTTCAATTAAAAAAACTTAAGACTCAACCACCACAATTGCTAGAATCGAACTTTGATATTCAATGCCGAAGAATATAAACCTACTATTAGGTCTCTAAGAGGAAACTGCCTAACAGCGACGAAATACTATTAGACATTCATCACGTAATATCTGTTAGGGTAGAAATTATGTTAAGGTTCTTTATAGAAAGTAAAATGTATTTTGGTACATTAAATGGAATAACTTGGATAATTCTCAGAATCAACAAGCTGTACAAAGTGCGGTGAAAGCAATTATCGGCCGAATCAGAAGAGAGTTACCTCCAAAGGATTTTATATTTTTTATCTTTCCAATTTAAATAATAAAAGAACACATTAGTCTAAAACAAATCCGTTTTTTTATTGAGAAAATTTTCTTTAAATATAACTATCAATATTAATGAGATTTATTTTCTGTTTCGCTTCCTTGTATTCTTACTGACAAACTGATAATATTTTTAATGAAATTAAATAGTTTCAATATTTTCTTTAATTTTTTTGTGATTAAGTTCTTTTCTAAATGTGTTAGTGTAAGTTACTAAAATGTCAATAAAGGATGAAACAAACTTCCAGTACGATATTCTTTTAAGTTTAAGTCTTTTGATGTTCTGTTGCCAATTTAAAACATAATATATTTTGGGGCTTATGTACAGCTCAATTTTGGAAAAGTCAATTTAGATATTCTTTTTTAATCTTATATATTTATTTTGCGTATTTATGTTTGAAATACATTTAATAATGATAATATAAGGGTTTTTTAATAAAAAAATATAATAAGATACGTTATTATAAAAATAATACCATTAATACATAGGTGGTAATGTTAAATTAAAACTACAACTAGTGTAAAAAAAAGGTTCGTCTTTATTTAAATTTCAGAAAAAAATTTAAGATGAAAAATAAAATTTATTTCATGTTATTTTCGTTAATTCCCAATTTAATGAAAGTTATATTGCTAGAATTTCTAACTGTTTACATTTAGCGTAACATTGATACACTTAATTGCATTTTGAGTTTTTTTATTAAATCGTTATTAATGACTTATCTATTTTGAATTTAACTTTTCAACGCGTTAATGCATTTGTTATTAGAAAAGTAATAAAATGAAATGATATATAAAACTGCATTTACCATTTTCCTAAATTAATATGGCTCAGTTAAATTTAAGAACGTAAATTTATTTTTGGCAGTCATCTTGTATACCGATAGAATTAAATATTTTTTTATGTGAAAAATTACGTATAATAGTTTAGGGAGCAAAAAAGAAATTCTGTACAAAAAGAGTTTTTCGAATAATAAGGAACAAATGGCTAGATTATAAAAAATGTTCCTTTATTTTAACAATTACAATTAATTCCAGAATATTGAAGATGCATTTTTATTAAAATATATGAAACTCTTTTTAACTCATTCATATACTTTTATTTTGATTTAAATATCATTAGAAAGTCACTACACAAATCTTAATTATTTAATAAATTGAACTCCAAATTATTGAGCAGGAGACGCTTTTATAAGCTTAGATAAAAAAAAATCTATGTATCTTATATGCATTTTCTAAATATATTTTTTAATTTCTAAGCAAAAATTGAAAACAAAATTAACTAACTTAGTAAATTTAACTTCTGGAAATTAAAATATCGTCATCATACAAAAATATGAAATACAATTTAGTACACTTTAAATTATATAGTGTCAAAGTTTCAACACTAAATTAATAAATAAATTTATTTTAATTAATTCAAAATGAACGAAAAAAATACATTATTTCACATATTTTTCTTTTTTTGTAAATTTCAAATCCGAGTTACCAAATAAATTTAACTATGAATTTAACTTTAGAAGATTCAGTGATATATTGTAATAAAAATGTATGAACTAATTCAATTCTTTCTCAAGTTTTTTTTAAATAAATAGTTTAAATATAAAATATACCTTTAAAAATAAAAGAATGAAACAAATTTTATTTAACTTATAATCTTAAATACAGAAAGATTGAAAAATATACTGTAATTAGAATGCATTAAAAAATTAAATTCTTATGAATAATTTCTTTTAGTTTTTATAGATTACATAAAATATATTATTAAAATTATCTTTAAATAAATTTTCCGTAAATTCTTATAGATATTCAACAATTAATCATAAAAATATCAACTAAATTAAGCCCAAAACAATAATTTGAAATAATTTAGCATTAAGTTTATATTTAATAAATATAATTTTAGAATAAGGAGTGACCAGTCATAATAAATAACATAGAATTTAATTCTTAGATGTAATTTTACAATTTAATATCGAAGTTTCAAACAAAAATTAACAACGAAATTTGATTTTATTTATAAATTTTATATAAGTGGTGAAAGATATTTCACTGTCTATAGAGATGTGAAAAATTAAATGTTTTTACTCTTTTCTGTTTTGTTTCTAAATTTTTAATAACACGGCACAGAGTAGATTTTTTATGTTATATTTCTATTTCCTTTTGTGTACAAATTCTTTAGCATTATTACGTTATTTTTCATTTTTCTTTTATTCAGACATCATGTGGATTGTAAAGTTAATTAACTTAAAAATCAAGTTTTAAAATGTAGAATAAATTTAAATTTTTCGAAAATTTTAATTTCATGTGTGTCTATTTATTTATGAAATGCCAATGATTTTTTTTTTTATATTTAAGAGTGCATTTAAAATAAAATAACAGATTGTTATAAAACAATGAAAATATTACCGCATATACTTTTAATAAGCAAACTAGTACATATTCATATGAATGTTTAATTTTAATTTCATGTTAATTTGAATGCTTACAAAATAAAGATTTCACCGGAACATAAAGTGTGTAAAGACAACTTTTCTTCTTATCGAGTCTTCTACCACAGAAACAATGTTTACAGAGTAGGTAAAGACGGTTTTATGATGTAATAAACGTAACTATAATTATCTAGAACTGTTTTTACAAACAATAAACAGCTACTGCTAAATGCATAACTTATTTAATGCTATTTTAAATCCCAATTACTTTTTTTACAAATTTTAAATGATAAAAGTATATAGAAGACTTCATACCTCAGCATACAAATTTATTAAAGTTTTGTATTTAAAACTTTAAGCTTTAATAATTAAAAACAGAATAATTTGTAAATTACATACATAGGAAAAGGTAACTCGGGTTTCAAACTAATTTTTTTATCTTCTAATCAGAACAATAAAAAAAATAGCTATAAACGCATTGTTTATATATACTCGGCATAATTATTTTTTTCATATTTGCATTTATAAAAATAATTTTTCAGTATTTTATGTGTATAATGAAGATTTTTTGATAAAAATAAATACATTTTGCATAAGCATATCATAAAATTTTAGCAGTAATACATTATTCAAATTAATATTAAATGAACAAATTATTAGGGTACATTTATAAAACTAAAATAAATATTTACTAAATTCTGATTAAAATTTGTAAATTATCTTTAATAAATTTTTTCCTTAACGATATTTTGAAAAAAATAAATTGACAATTTTTAAATAATTCATGCTTTGTCATTACTGATAAAATAAGTAAAATAAAATAAAAATGTTCATAAATAAACAAAATGATCAAATTAATGCAGATCCATTAATAAAATTTTTAAAAAAATAGGCTACAATTTAAGATTATTTTTAATAAATAACTTTAATAATATTTCAAAATATTTACACTAAAAGCTTCCATACACCTGAATAAAATTTTAATTTAATTACATGATTTTTAAAATTCATGAAATACTAATATGAAGTTCATAACTTTGTATAAAAATCATTAATAAATTAAATTAGTAATTTGATACATCAATATTTATAAAACTAAAATTACGGTTAATAATTATTTTTTTTGAATTTAATATTAATAAACTGTTAATCAATTTGGATATTCTAATATAGAATTAATTTCATTAATTATAATTTGACATATTTAAATTGGTGATATTCACGCAGACAGAAATTTGTTATTAATAATGTGCGTGAATATTATGGTGAGGAATAAAATATTAAAATAAAATTTTAAAAAGATATCGTATAATTTTAATTACAATTAATTAATTTCTCAATTACCTTTTGCTGCAGTGATGAGAATAGCAACTAAGAGACCGAACATGCTGCAGGTGTATCCATTCACTAGTCCTACTTGATGCATGCGAGAGAAGCGAGATACTGATTTCAAATCTAAAATGAGATAAGCGCCAGCGGTACAGTATTGCGAACAGCGCCATCTCTCATTTCATTGGAAAAGCAATTTAGAAAATAGGATACCAGAAACGAAGGAATATGAAGACACTTGTTGCTTTGTTCCGTGAAATGGAGAAAACCATTTTGGCGATTAAAGATGATTAGATTAAAGGTTTCTTTATTTTACTTTCTTCATTCAAATTTTGAATACGAAGGTATTTGGATAATTTTACGGCATTTTTTCAATCTTTAGTGCCAATGATTTTAATATGTATATTATTAATTAAACATATGCAGTAACATATTAAATTATCCTATATGTTACATAAAAAATTTTTGATTTTATAGCAAAGGAAAATTTATTCATGAAACTCTTTATTGGAACCAATTATAAGTAAAAAATTTATAGAATAAGATATAAATTTATATTAATTCAGCAGCATTTGAATAACAATTTGAATTTTATGGAGTTGAAGTTACTGTTTTGTCAGCTAAATTTTAGTAAGGAAAAGGTGTATATATATATAAACATTAATATAAGCGTTTCCTTTAAATCCTTCATTCGCACTTGTCTACTTTAATGTACTCCTAATCAAAACTATATTCTCAACAAGTATTACTGTGCGTATTTATTAAATTATTATTATTCAAAAATCAACAATAAACGACTTTATAAGGACTGAAATGATCACTTAAATTTCAATTTCCAATTACTCCTATTATTACTGTAAAAACAAAAGTTTAAAATTATGCATAAATTTAAAGTATACCATCTCTTAAAAATTCCATGATGATATAATATTAATAATGAAACTCAAAGGCCTATTATTTGGCAGAAATTGTTTTTCCCTTGACTTTTTGTTAATTTAAAAATATTTTTAAAATATATATTTCCTGTTCTGATAAATTTTTAATGAGAACATGTCTCAGAAATGAAAAATAACATAATCGAGATTTCGTTTCCTTAAAAATCATTAAAACTTGATGAGGAATTTGATTGTGAAAAATAACATGATTTAATAAAAAAGTGTATCGTAATTTAAATTATAAATAGATATTTTAATCAATTATGAAAGAAGGTTTTTTGAATCAGGATAAGGTACAGTAATATAATCAATATTTTTTAACCTAATATATACTTCAAAATAAATATATATTAAGTAAGATTATAAGAATGAATTTAATTTATGAAATTATATATATATATATATATATATATATATATATATATATATATATATATATATATATATATATATATATAGAACATGATTTTACCTTCCAGGTAAAATTGCAACAGAAAGAAATAGTTAAATTAAATTCTTATTCCAGAATCATCATAGCTTAAATTTTTAACTAAATTGCATTTATAATGCTTTTTATAGACATTCTGATGCTACACTTAGTTTTTGTGAATGCATCTCGATAGATAATATATCATCTTTGAAGTCTCATTATAAATTTAAAGTAACTAAATCCGTATCTATATCTATTTATCTATCTTATCTATCTTATCTATCTTATCTATCTTATCTATCTATCTTATCTATCTATCTATATATATATATATATATATATATATATATATATATATATATATATATATATATATATATATATATATATATATATATATATATATATATATATATATATATATATATATATATATATATATATATATATATATATATATATATATATATATATATATATATATATATATATATATATATATATATATATATATATATATATATAAATCATTTTGTTTTATTTGATAACATGATTACTGAAAATATTCTCTCATTTTATTATAAATTGTACATAATTCCTTGTCTTATGCATTATTATTTTTTATTTAATTGCTTGTAACAAGCACAGAAATCAGTTTCATCTATTAAATTACATTTTATTTTTAGTAAAGTCTCTAATTTTATATATATTTGTTTGTTTTTTTTATTGAATATATAGAAATAGTCTATGAGGGATCAATAAAAATATTTATTTTGAAACTTTTTGAGAGACATCCTTTTCCCAAATATCTTATTCTTTAAATCTTTATTCAGCAACTTAAGTTTTTTCTAATTTCTGAAAGTTTTAACGTGATATTCAAGGTAAATTTAAGGTGGTGTACTATGACATATGTTTAATAAAGATCTTAATTATAATACCATTTATTTCTTAAAATATTTCATACCATGTGAATGGAACAAAATTAAATTTAATACGAACATTTTTATACATATTAGGTAAATCAAAAAATTCACAAAAATTTTTGTTTTAATCAGAAAATATTTACATCTATAAATTGAAATATGGCAAAATCAGCAATTCATTGGCTTTTACAATACACTAAAATACAATATTAAAATAATTTTAAATGTTAATCAACAACAAATTTCACAACATGAATTCAAAGTGGATTCAATTCCTATTCTTAATATTTAGTATTAATGTATTCATGACTATGTTTAGACTTTTGCATTTGAATTTTTTCTAGAATATAATATAAGTTATTTAAAATTATTTTTTTAAACTTCACTTTAATTTCAATAACACTTCACACACACAAACTGTATAATAGAAATCCTTATATATTATGCATCTTATCTTAAATAATCCATAATAACTGCTAATTATGTTATTTAAACTAATGAATGATAAGTTTATCAATATTGTCCCTCTCAATTGCAAATTATTCTTAGCATACAATGCTATGGATTTCAATTTGCAGCATTTGTTTTATGGCTTCCATGAATTTAGGCAATGGGTTTAAAAGGAAAAAGTATTGCTAATCAGGAAAGGTATTGCAGTGAAGCATTAAAGATATTTTTGTTGGTATTTTATTTCATTTTGAATTTTATTCATGATAAAATGCTTTCGAAGATAAAATAAAATGTTTTTCTTTCCCTAGAGCAAAAGAAGGAACTTTTTTGTGAAAAAAATTCGCCAACTGCACCCGATGTTGCATTTATCACACCCAACTGCGCGATGCAAAAAGAAAATTGGCGACGTTCTGGTGAGAAAAATGGCCCCTGGGAAATTGCCTTTATACCCTGGTGATGCAAAACCTAGCCAACTTTAATCATTCCTGCAGAAGAAAAGTTGCAGATGGAACGCAATAGAATCGAGCTTTAATAATATGTGTAATAAGGAAAGCTTTATATTGCCAAATAGCTATTTCAACGCAATCGTTTTACAATATTTTTAATTACAAATTAATAATTTTCTTCAAAAATATTTGTTGCTTGTTGAATAATTCAATAAAATGAACTAAATAAAGTATCATTTTGAATCATAAAAGGAAATAAATTTAAATTTATAATTTTTTTTTACCAAAATTTTGAATGAATTTTAATGTTTAAATTATGAAATATTTCCTGAAAGAAATGTAAAATTATTAAAAATGTAAATCGTCTTTGCCAATTTAAACTAACCATAAAATGGATGTTTTGTCATTACTTTTTCAATTTGCTTTTTTGTTGTTCTATTGTTTATGTGTTAATGGCTTGAATCAATGGAAAATTTCTTTTCAAACCAATGTTTTTCTCTTTATATAAGAAATCGTTTTATTAACAAAATTAACTTCGATACCATTCTCAGACATATGATGGAGAACTTCGCCTTGTTTGCTGTTTCTCGAAGAATGTAAATTGAAGGCAGGCAGCAAAGTCTTCGTAAAGTTGGATTCACGACATTATCTCAATATGATGATGCGAATGAAACGTTTTCTGACATCATGGATATTTTAAATCAATGAGAATCGCAATAAAGGGGCGTACTCAATATTTCATCTGTAACGAAAGAAACAACAACTTCATGGTTAAAAATAAAAATATTTCTTCTTAATATGTAGAATTACTTGCTGAAAGAAAATTGATTATCTATTTTTCTTGTGGAGAAAATATTTAAAGAGTATAATTCTCAAAATTATCAAATACTATTTCAGTAATAATATATGTTTAAGAATCATTGCATTCAGGTGAATGCTTTTTCAGATGAAATATATAAATGTTTTTATACATTAAAAATTTAATTAATTTGATAGATTATATTTACTTCAAAAATAATTTTTTAAAATTTAACCAGAATATACTTAAATTTATCAGAAATTTTGAAGAAATTTACAGAGCTTAGTAATTTCTTTCGAATTTTTATTTATTTACTTTGTTTTGAATAAAGTATAGTAATTAATTAATAAATAGTAGATGTATTCTTTCAAATAGTAATTTTAAAATGAAACTGAAATTAGAAAAGCATTCTGACTTGGCGACATTATTGATCTTCTCATTAAAAGTTAATTAAATTGGCACTATTATTTAAAAAATACTATTTTAATAAATTTTTAAGTATGATGTTTTAACAGCAATGATTGTTAAATGAGAAAGTGTAAATTGCAAATGAAACATGTAACCAAATGAATGCTCTAATTTGGTGGCACAATATCTTAATGATTGAATCTACAAAACAATAGGAATGAGGGCGCAAGGCAATGGATGTTAGATTTGTAAATTTGTAAAAAAATAGAGTTTGCAATTTTTATTATGTTTTGAAATTTTAATTTATAAAAATGCCTTACGAATGAAAGTTTTACTTGACTAATTTTACCTAATGAAAATGTGTTCTTATTTACGGAAACATACCCAACTTACTTAAGAGATAAAGAAAGGGTTGTTATACCTTTAGATGCATTAGAAAAGGCTGTTTCCAGTTACTGATAAAAATAGTAATAAGAAATTGAAATTTTTGTTAAAAATTTCTTTACTGTAGGAGAACAGAAAACTTTAGAAAATATTTCTAATTTGGCTTTTGCATTTCGCTATTAACTGATGTGACTTGGCAGTTTATAGCATTAGATTCGAATGAAATATATCTTTAGGTATTTCACATATAGCTTTAAGAAAATTATTTAAGAAAATGTGACTTTTAGTTTAAGCCATGGTCTAGAATATTTACTGTTGAAAAATAATAAAAACAGATGCAAAGCATTTAAATAATTGACATGTTAGCCTCCGAAAAAATTTCGTAGCGTTTCATGCTCACGTATAAACAAATAAATCAGGAAAAATCCCAAGCCCCCAACATTTCTGAACGCAGAGAGCACAATATCCATTCTCGGTTGTTCAATACCTAATTACTACTTACCTTTCAATATGAAGACCATTAACATAGTAATCTGCCACGGTAAGCTATCTCATAAATGGCATGATAAATTTATAAGGAACAAACATCATTTTGCAACTAGAAGTTAACTTCATTACCTTTACAGATTTTTTTTAATAAAATGCGGCTTTAAACGGCGCTATGGTTTAATATATTTGGTGTTAAAGAATTCAGTATGAATAAAGATTGAAAATTTTATCGTAAAGATAATCTCATTTGCATTCTTGTTATTGACTTATTTAAATAATAAAGCGATGGTAATTACATAAAATGATTATAAGAAAATGGTGTTTGTAGTTACTACAAAAAAATAAATATTGTTTCTCTTGCATTATCTAAATTAATTTGCTTCAGAGCTTTTTACTAGTGGCTGTAGTAAATATAACCATAAGACTATTCTAGTTTGAGGCCAAGAAGATCATTTCATTAAAGCGATAAATTAATGTATGTTATAGATTAATCTGCTTAGGTAATATTGTTGGCTATTGTTATTATTAAATATTTTTGCTGTTAAAGAGTTTTTAACAATTTACGAATTAAAAAAAGTAATTAGAATAAAATTCTGATTTGGTGACCACATCGATTAGCTCTATAAAAGGATACAGAAGTAGGCATTATAGTTTTAATCTCCTGAGCAAATGCTTTCTCAAATTAAAATTAAGAATTGAAATTTTTATTGTAGGATTCTCTTTTGAATATATTATTTAGAATAAGGAATAAAAAATGTTGTCAAACCAGAAAAATATTCCAATTAAAATGATGTGCTGATTAATTTAGAAAGGGACATATTTGCTTTTGATTCCCAAAAAAATTTTTAATTGACAAGAAAAATATTTATTTAATTTTAAATTGTTTATTACAATAGTTGAATTTCTTCATATAAACCCATAATTTAATGTTATCTGAAAAATCAAAATATATTGTTTGTTTTTTTACTGAAAATTTCAAAAATTTATACATACTAAATAAACATTTATCCTAATATTTAAAATAAAATGAAATTTATAAGATGACCACTTTTTGCATCGATTGAGATAATAATTTTTCTATTGTATCGATTACAAAACATTTCCTCACTCTCTTCTATTCAACACAACAAGACGTGAAAGGAAAATGAAAAATGGCAACTGAGCTAAATTTGGTTTCGACACAATAAAAGAGAAGATGGAATCATGGAATTCTTTTTCCGTTCTACTAATCTTTCAGTATAGTAGATCGGAGCTAATCATATTAAAAAAACTTTAAGACGCAAAAGTTCACTGAAATTGAAAGAAGTTTTTTCAAGAAGCTTATTTTAGAATTTAATAAAGCACGAATCAGAATAATATTTTAAATCAAAAGAAATTGTAAATATGGTATCATTACAAAATTTTCTTTTAATGTAAACTATTCCATTTATGAATAGTTTGCAGTTATATTACAATTATAAATTATATAAACAAGTATATAATTTTTAATAAAGTTTCACGAATTCAAATGTAAATGTGAATTATGAATTTATTTTCATTTTGCAAAACCGAACATGAACTATCTCATATTTTAAAGAAAATTCTGGACACGTTTCTTTAACTACTATGTATATGCATGTATTTAAAATAAAAAATATATCTTTATAATTTTAAAGATGTTAAATTATTGCTTTCATTGCTAAAAATACACTTAAGATTTTAATATTTATGAAGTAATCTATTGACATTTAATTCGGTTTTCAGAATCATATGTTTCTGCTATTGTATATTTTCAAAACTTTATAGATAAAATTTCTAAAGGAAATGATTCAAAAGCAATTTTAATTGATTGAACTTACAAAGTCATCAGTTGAATTAAAGGGGATACTCAAAATGGACTAAACATTTGACATCACTTTGATCACAACAATGACAATTTAGGATGTGAATACACAATAGATAATTAGTTCTCTTTTAATATAAACAATCAACCTGATTGTTTATTCTACCTGATTATATTACTAAGAATTTCTGCATAAATTTCAAAACGCTTAGTTTTAAATGTATGTAGTTTTACAATCCCATGTAGATTCCACAAGTATATATTAAAATAGTTATCAAACAAATAAATTTTGTAAGAACTACACACTTTACAAAGGACTCATAACTTCTTCTGTACAGTCGAGATTAAATATAAATCATCAATACTGAATAATGTTAATTTGTTACTAAATGTAAAAAGTGTTTTTTCTGTTTTCTGTTACTACTAAGCATTGCTTAAGAATACAAATTTCAAGAAAGTCTAGAAGTGATTTTCTAATGCTTTTATGAGTTCATAAATGGAGACATTTTAAATGGTCGGAACGTTGCTAAATAAATGAAGTAATAATTTAATTTATATACACATGTACATATATATATATATATATATATATATATATATATATATATATATATATATATATATATATATATATATATATATATATATATATATATATATATATATATATATATATATATATATATATATATATATATTATTTATTTATAAAATTTTCGTGTCACAATGTATGTTCACAATAAACTCCGAAACTACTGAACGGAGTTCGATAAAATTTTGTTACTATTTATAATATGGTACAACTTAAAAGAAAGAATATTATTTATTTAAATTATTGATCTCAATACTTAGTATTGAAATTAAATGCTTAATATGCCACATTAGTGTTTATTTATCGGTTAGTTCTATAAATTCCTAATAGATGGCGATTTAGCATCTAAGTTGCACAAGTATTCGGCAGATGGCGTCATGTTCATATTTCTAGGCTATACAATCTTCGAGAATCAACGTGCGTGCGAAAGCGCGTGGTTGAATATAGAATTGACATATATTTTCATGATGTATTTTAACAATCATATCACGAACAATTTGGGTTCACATATTTTTCATCTGAATTATAGTATTTGTTTGATTCCAAGTCATTTTCGTTCATGTTCTCAACATAATCATATGCCATTTTCATTCAAATTCTCAACATAATCATACTGTAACAATTTTTTGTGAATCATTTTCATAATTATACTTTGTATTGTGTTATTATTGTGCAGTGTTCAGTTTGAATATTTTTAATATTGTAAATAATAAATTAAAATTTTATTTTATTATTTATAATATTAAAAATATTTAAACTGTGACATGTTTTTGAGGCGGTATGAAAATTAGAAAAGAAAAACAGTAACATATAAATTTTTATTTTTAGCGGTTTTTCTCTTCTAATTTTCATACCACCTTTAAAACATGTAATTATTACTTGATAGACTTTTATTCTTATTTTATAATTAGATAATTATTAATTTATTCAGTAGAACATTTTGATCTAATTTATATATTCAAATAACAAATTCTTTTGATTTTATTTTTATTTCAGTATAATTCCGCTGGAAAAAATCAATACTATTCTATCAATACGTTGTGGGTGTGTTCGTTAAGATCGAAAGTGAACGCTTACGGTATATTAGATAAAACCAGGCTAAATTAAGATCAGAACAATACATCTATTTTTGAGATGCTATCATTGGAAACATCGATGAAAAGTTAAACTCCAATGACATCGGAACTGCAAGTATTTTGCCTTCAACCTACATCGGCAGTTCCACGGAGCATACAGGATTACATGCAAGATGCGATCACTTATGTTCAACATTACGTTCGACCTGATTTGTTTCTTATATTTACATGTAATCCAAATTGGTAAGAAATAAAAAATGTGTTTCTACCTGGCCAACAATCAATGCATCGACACTATATCGTTGCCCGTGTGTTCAAACAAAAGTTAAAAACATTTAATTGATTAATCGTAAAATATTCAGCATTCAATGCATCGACACTATATCGTTGCCCGTGTGTTCAAACAAAAGTTAAAAACATTTAATTGATTAATCGTAAAATATTCAGCTTTTGACACACGTATCTGGCTGTATTCTATTGAGTGGCAAAAGACAGGTTAGCCTCATTCTCATATTTTGATTTGACTTGAAGATAAAATCCGTCCATAAGAAATTGACCAAATAATTTCTGCCTAAATTCCTGAACCACTAACTGACTCAGAATTGTTTGATATTGTTACCAGTCACATGATCCACGGACATTCGGTGCTTTTAACATGACATCACCATGC
The DNA here is from genome assembly GCA_030067965.1 of Latrodectus elegans. Taxonomy (NCBI): domain Eukaryota; kingdom Metazoa; phylum Arthropoda; class Arachnida; order Araneae; family Theridiidae; genus Latrodectus; species Latrodectus elegans. The sequence continues at coordinate 80,161,090 of CM057816.1, read as the reverse complement.
ACGGAAGAAGGAAGGTGTAAGAAACGTTTCTCGAAACTCTTCACCAATGATACTGTTACGGATATCGATGTTTATCCATTGTATCGAAGCAGTGATCCTGAAAATGGTGGTCACACATTTACAATGCGAATGTCAAATTCTAGAAATGAAGTTGAAATTGATGATCGGTGGATAGTTCCATACTCACCATAGCTGTCAAAAGCGTATAAGGCTCATATTAATGTCGATTTTTGCAGTTCCATCAAATCCATTAAGTACATTTGTAAATATGTTAATAAAGAGAGTGATTTAAAATGCAACATATAAACAAAAATGACGAAACAGCAAGATAACAGATGGGTAGATATATAAGAAGCAGCGAAACTGTCAGGCGTATTTCCAGTTTTCCTATACACGAAAGAGAACCTTTCTGTCCAGTATCTTACAGTACATTTTGAAAACGGTCAACGAGTATATTTTACCTAAGAAAATATTCTCCAAAGATCGTAGATTCTTCAAAGATCATCAAAAGTACAAGGATCGAGGATAAATATTTTCCTTTAACGTCTTGGTCACTTTCATTATATTTGTTATTTAAAGATTTTTTCTCCATTTCTTTTATATGTGTAATCAATAGCATTTGTAGTTTTGGCATTGTGGCATTGTCTTTATAAATGTAAAGAGTTTTCATATCATAAAAATATCTCTTTTTATCTTTATTACACATATATTTAATTTTCAATCAAATCCCATATAATTATGATGCCAAACTTTTACGACGATCAATTATTACCTCTGAAAAATTTATGAAATTATTTTAGTAACTTTAAATGAAAGAAATTATTTTAGCAAAAGCAAAAATAATAATTTAATATTCTTCACGTTTATTTGTTACAGAAATTAGTAACCAATTTTATATTTGTTAAATAAAACGAAGATACTAATTTACTTCTTAGGACAAGTTTTAAAATAGCAAGTGTTTTAAATATACATATTTGTTATTTTATTTTTTTAACCATTTTTACTGAGATTTTTAAGATAAAATTGTAAATTATACATAAAAGCAAATTTAATATAATAATAAAAATATATTACTTCATACGAGAAGGAATCACCACATTTTCGAATTACATTTTTAGATAAAGATTTATGAAATTTTATTACCGTTCTACTGTTAGATTTGAACGCAATTTCATGAAAGAATCTAGGCATTGCATTTAAATATTTGTCAGCAAAATTGCCCGATCCTATTGTATTGTAGAGTGAAATCGAAGACATTTTTTTATTACAGGATATATTTTATTCCTGATATATAATCTTCAGAATGTAAATTTTCTTCTAAGAAACATTATTATCTGTCAAATATATTTCAAAGTTCCATTGTTTAACAAAAAATAATGCTTAAAATTCTATTTTAAAAAATATATACTAAACTTTTTTCAGATTAAATTTTGAATAAACACTTCAGATTAGGTAATTGTATATTATCTTTGATAGGAGAGCGGTAAAATTTCATTTATGTGTAATAAATGGGACACAGATATATTTTCCTTTAAAAATCCATTAATCTATTTAGGTTTACATCAACTGAGATTCTTCATGGAATCATGAATAATTTCATATGGAATATGAAATAAATGGATTTCATGACATTCAACCATCCATTTTGGAATACACATTTCATATGCATGTCCCATATTTTCAATTTCGCTTAATCAAATGCAATAAAACTAAACTTAATACAAAGAGTATTAAATATAAAAGTATTATTATATTGATATAATCTCTAATAGTTACTATCAATTTAGTTACTCTCACAGGTACAACCTCATCATAGTAAATGCTTTCTAGTGTCTATCAGGAATTATTATTAAATCAAAGCTTATCTCATAGAAATTCTTTATTCTGCTTGCCCATCAAATTTTTATAAGAGGTTCAAATGTGAACAACTCTATGGATTGGAGGAAAAATGTATAAGATTTGTGTCCCTCTAAAACTAAACTCTGTGTCATGATAGGCCATGTACCAATCACTGTCCTCCTGACCGAGAGGGCCTAGGGTGCGAAACATATGTCCCTATTAAGTGGTCAGCCTAACACAAAACTCCCAGTGTTTAGTTCCCAAGCATGTTTGGTACCCAGTTTATCGACACACTGAAGGAGTGAAAGATTGAATGGACCTTGTTTAGTCCGACGATCGAACCTCGAACTTGTGCCTTGGAGGCGTGAAACGTTACCACTGGGAAACCGGACTTTTTTATCCCTCTATTTAACTTTAAATAAAATTTATGTTAAATTTTAAAATTTTGATTTTTTTTTCAACGGTGGGCACTTAGATGACGAACTCTATACCACAACAAGGCCAGAAACTGCTACTCAATTGTCGGTACTCAGTGGGCACCTTTGGACAAAGTTGCGAAGGCGAATAGTATTATTCGCGCAATACCACTACAAACCCATTAATATAGTACGCTACATTAATAAATCATCACAGGAAAAAAGACAGAGAGCACAGAAAGAAAGTAACATGCATACCCGACCCCGGAAACCACATCTCAGGAATCAGGAACACTAACCACTCAGCCATCAGTTGGCAAATTTTGATATCAGCTATGATAATTTAAAACTTAAATATCACAGGTTTTAATTCACTATACAACCCCTTAATTTTTCTTACAATTCATGTAAACTATTTAATACTATTAGTGCTCTGAAAAAATCGTCTTATATACGTTACCTTTGAGGGTAGTAATAATATATATATGGAATATTTTAGAAAATTATTGTTTCATAGCAACGAACGTATTTATGTTTTACCTAATAAATCCGTGGCTGTCATATTATCATTAATAAACCATTTAAGGAATCCAAACTTTAATGTTAAAAACATTTCTTAAAGGAAATTTCAAAGCTTTCCACACGCATTTTGATTTGGTTGTAAGTGCTGTCTCTCTATGTCATACTTCATTTCCCAGGACAAAATAGTGTTTTGAACAAGTCTAGGCTAACAACACAGATCATTAAACATACAAAATATCCTTATTTTTTCCATCACATTTTTACTTGAAACCTTCGTACACTTTTTATTTTAAAATATGCAGATTATGATCGCATTATGGTCTTAGCCTATAATTTTCATTAATTCCACTATATTCAATAATTCCATTATTATCTCAATTATTCAATTATATTAAAAATATGATATTTTTACAGTTATTAATATAACTTAAATGAATTTGATGTGGATTTAGTTGATAAGTAAATAATAATAAGATACATGAATAATACCAAATGTAAGGTTTTAGAAAAATAACTTAAAATAATGTACTGTTATTCTAAGGAATTGGCCATTGTATTTAAATTCACATGAGATCTAATTGTAAAAAGCACGTTTTGGCAATTGTTAAAAAATATTCCCTTGATTCTTGTTTGAAACTCTCTTAGCTACACTTCTTTGAAATCAAATAATTATATTCACATTATTATTGATAATTATAGTCAAATTATTTACGATAAGTATAAAATTGTTTAATTAATAATTTTACTACTGACAACTAACATCTAAGCTGCTAATTGTGGAGAACAAAGATTCTCTTTTCACTGTGCCACTAAATTTCATGACACTGCATTAAACAAAATTTGAAACAATAGAAAGTTTCATTAGAAAGATTAGAATTCAGTAATCTGAAACAAATCTAGGAAATGTTTTTTTTCTAAAAAGTTGTTCCATGGATATGTCTCCAATAAGAAATTTAATTTTATAAAATAAGTGAATTAAATGGTATTTATGAAGCATTTATAAGCTCTTTTCAGTAAATAGTAGTTCTCAATTAAATTAAATGAGACATTTGTTTTAATTTTACTGAGGGTATACATATTTTCTTAAAGTAAGTATTTCTTTTTTCAAAAGAAAATACACAAAAAATGTGTATTAATACTTTAAGGGGTTATCCATACAACTCTAATTTCATTCATCTACAACTCTATAGTAAATTTTTCATATCATAGTTAATTCGACAATGTAACCTACAATCGAAAGTGAACTTCAAACCAATTTAAACCTCACTGTATGAAATGCAAATCGAAGATATTAACTGTGGAAGACCATAGTGTAAAATCTAGGCATTTTTGATTAAAATTCTTCTTACAAATAAATATATGGGAAATTATATCAGATGTATTATACTCAAAAATATACATTATCACTATTCCTTTTAACAAATAGCGTAAAAATGTATTTCCCACGTCTTAAAATTATTATTTATTTAGTGGGAAAATCAAATATATACTTTAGATATTTTTCAATAGTTTTTACTGTAAAAAATGTTATTGATAAAAATACAATAAAATTCATTTAACAATAAAAGTTTTATTTGTCCCCAACAAAAATAGGAAATATTCATATGATGAAAACTGAATCCCTCGATAATTTCTATCTTACGCTTTCTCTTCACTTCAGGTGTGAAATTTTGAATTTCGAAGTATTTCTACACCTTCAGTATTACTGCTGATCATTCTTGACATTATTCCAAACCTAGAAATATGTTACCTTCATCTTGCTGAATTCAACCGAATTATAGATCAAAATTCTGATCATTTCGCTGTTATTTCAGTCGTGCCCAGATTTCCAAAAATGTTTTCCAGAAAGGAAAAGAAGACATCTCAAGTTATTCCTTTAAAATCTCAAGTTTCTAAAGCTCATTTTTCATTCTACTAAATTTTGTAGATATTGTGCAATATTAATAACATGAAATGCAAAGGAAATATTATCTCTAGATTCACATTTTTAAGGTGGAATAAGAATATGTAATTTAATGTAAAGAACACTTTTTATTTTATGTTTTACATAACTTATGTTTGTTTGTTTCTAACAGATTCGAAATCAAATAAAGACATCAGAAAATATTTTTTTAAATGTTGGACTGAATATCATATTCTTTTTAAAAAGATTTAAAATGTTTTCTATTTTAAATAAAACTTTTTTGGTTTTATTTTTCTATATAGATAGATTTATTTTAACCAGCACAATTAAAGTTCAAAGCAATTGTAATTTGATGAATATAATACTTGAGTAAATGTATAATTTATTTAAATAGAAAACAGAATGTGTGTGTAAAATAATAAATAGGTTTTACTTTTTCATTATATGGAGAAGTTTTATGTAAAACACCCCATAAAATATTTGGCTGGGTTTCATTCCCTCATCAGATGTCCACAACACACAATCTATTGTTATTGGATTGAACTTTATGATTTCTTACAAGAACGTTAGATCTATGATTACTGCAGTGTATACTATTCCGCTGGAATCAAAGCAAATGCAAAAACGATTTTATTGAAAGAAATACATACAATATAAGAGATGTTTCAAAATCATCCCTAAATAACAAAGTATGCTTTAATGCATACTTCATTTCTCTATTACAAAGAATCATGGAATACTATGCAATCAAAGCATCAATGAGGAATAGAAGCATAAATATAATTGAAACGTCTTTATAATTATTCTTACCGGTTTCTTAACTCTTCAGTTGTACAAGGGTAACATCTTTAGCTATCACAGACAGATTACATTAAAGGTATAATTTGGCAACATGAATTCTTATATGAGCAGAACATAATAAACCATTGTTTCCGAATTTCGAATGAGGTAACGAAAGTAGCTTTTTTTGTTGGAAAATGATATCTATACGCAACGCAATCGTATTTGGGTGATACCAAACTTTATGTATACATATTTAAGTCATTACATAATCCTCAATACTAAATAATGTGTCCTGCACACATAGAAATTTTTAGTTGAAGAGTGTAGCCCTGTATCTGTTTATAATATCGTTTCGTAATTACAGAATTATATACTGTGTTTCTGCGAGGACTCGAAGCACATTATGACAAGGGCTTGCGTTACCAGCCATTACTTTCTCCAAGATGGTACCTCACTGAATATTGCAAGTAACGTCCATATTGTTCATTTTAAAACTTTTCACACTGAAGAAACTAAGGATGTAAATTTACCAGGCTCTTATTGTCGTTTGATTTGACTCCTGCAGACTCTTGTTTATGGTATTGCATAAATTCTCCTAGTAATGTGTAAATGGTAGGACTCTTCAGTCAATTTAAATGAACTGGAAGGTACCATGAAGGGCTTGTCAGTAACATTGATACCTACGTACTAGTTTACATTGTAATAAGCTTAAATAACAGCCACACATGCTTAACACCTTTGATACCGGTCATGATGAACATCTTTCAATTTAATTTAAAATGCACTGTCTTACGTTATTGTATATTGTTTTATTGTCTGTTTGCGTGACCCAAATTACATTTAACTGAATTGTTTTAATCTTATGTATCAAGGCTATCTAAGACAATGTGTGTGTGTGTGTGTGTGTGTGTGTGTGTGTGTGTGTGTGTGTGTGTGTGTGTGTGTGTGTGTGTGTGTGTGTGTGTGTGTGTGTGTGTGTGTGTGTGTGTGTGTGTGTGTGTGTGTGTGTGTACTCTTACGTATGTTATTTTTTAATAATTAAATTAAAAGATTAAACTGAAATTAAAGTTTTTGTAAATTTCTTAGGAAAGAAACTAAAAGTTCTGCTAAAGTGTTGAACAAAGCGAATGGAAAGATATGATGGAAAAAAAAAGAGACCTGCCTTTTAAAAGTAGCTGAATCGTATTTTATAAAAACTTTATATTTGAAAGTGAGAATATTTTTCAAATCAATAACTTCTACTTCAGTTCCTTCGTTCAACCTTTTGTACTATGAGCAAGAGCAGAAAAAATCATTTGAAGCAAAATTTGGTTTAGATATAAAAAAATAAGAAATTTCTTCGGCAGATCGATTTTTTTCCTATTAGTTTTATGGCAATTTTTTCTAAAATTGTGTAAAAAAAATCTTTGAAATGTAGAGAAGAAAATCTCCGATAAAAGCTATTTTTTAAATGTGTTTATTTTAGGAAATCGTCGAAAAAATATTTGGAATCGAAAACATTTTATAGCTCAGTTTCCTTATTCTAAAATTGCCTCTGAAATGATTATTCAAAAAAGAAAGTATCATTTCTTTTATGCAAGATTTGATATTAAATTTTAAATTTATTTTTATTTTTCTTCTCTAATAAATGTTAGTGCTAGAGACATAATGCTAATTATTTTATGAGGAAACATGTTGTTTAATATGGTTAAAAATTTAACTAAATTTATTTTCCTATACATATTTGGTTTAAAATGTTTTCTTCCTCTTTTAAATAAGGCAGAATTTTCTTGAAGAATCGTACACTTAAGCTAAATCAATCACTAATAACCTTATTATCTAGATATTTTAACTCTAATATTAATTTGAAGATGAATTAAGAAGCCTAAAAGCATATTGCCGTCGCACAGTTTCCTGTTAAAAAAGTATAGTATTAATTAATTCTTTTTTTGATAATTTTGGCCTACCAATGATATAAATTTGAATGTATTTATACACTACAATATTACATTTTAAATACATAACTTACCTATGGCCTCATAAGTATCTCAGATAATTTATGTCCTATGATTGTTTAAAAAAAATATCACCGTAACACACACCCATCTTCAATTTCTTTTTAAGAATAAGGATTCAAATTTTCCCTTTAAATGTAACATTCTTAATAACTGAGCCATACAAGTCCATTGGAACTTGACTATGACTAAGATAAAAAAGAATAAGGCTTTGAGAGATGAAAAAATATGTTATGCTCAGTTATTTAGAAACATTTATAGAAACTATAATATAAACTGTATCAAATAAGATGTGTATTTTTGACCGTATAGATTGCATTCATTATTTATAAAGTACAATTCTTAGGAAACACAAAAATTTAAAAAAGGAAAATGTGTGTGTAAGTGATTATCCTCACTACCAGTGATATAAATTAATTTATCTTTAAGAGATAGCATTTTCTTTTTCAGCTTTCAGTAAAATACCTCAAAGTTAGTTAAATGGTTTTATATATGATATTCTGCTTATAAATTTTTAAAAATAATAAAAATTATTTTGAAAGAATAAAATCAAAAAATGTTTCCAATGTCATTTTGAAACGAGTGAACCCATATCTAAACTGAAAAGTTAAGACATTATGACAACAGTTTGACTTTGAACCAACCTGGATGTCCTAAAAGACATGATCCAGCGGCGAATTTCTTCCAAAGGGTGTCAAATATCATACCTATGATTACGGTTTTATTTTATGGAAGAAGCTGATGATCAAAGTGACTGAAAGAAGGCAGATTGTGATGGATCAAATGCTCGAAATGGGAATGACACTGTTCATTTACCATTCACGCGCAGTCATGTGAGTGCATTTACCAAATGAATGACTAGCAATGAAAAGAGTAGCGTATAACATAATGTTAAATGTCCACACATATTCAAAAGCACAATAATCTTTATAATAAAATATATCTGGAGACAAACTTGGTGACTCTCTTGTGCTTAGATATACTTCTATTTTGACAAAAAATATATTTAGTCACTAAACAATCACCTAGTAATATACACTGTCCGTCATCTCCCTTATTTTACCAAACTAATTTCATATATAGTTAATAATGTGTTGATCATAACCTTTGCTACTTTATTTGATTGTAATAGCCCACTTCTCACATTGCTCATAATAATTACTCACAGACAGCTAACGAAGTGGGCAGTTTTGGAAATATTTATTCTAACTTTTGAATCAACAAAATCTGTCCTACTCGTTTAGATCAGTATTTTTTCCAATGATATACATACTAGTGATCTCATGGATGCGGTAGCCTTGTTGGTTAGGGTGTCGTTGTCACTAACGGAAGGTAGCGAGTCCAAATCCTAACTAAACAGAAGGTCGGGGGTGTTCATGAATGGTGGCATGGGCACGTGAAACCGGGCGTGGTCACAATGTCCTCTAAGAAAAATGATACTTTTGTGGGTTGCATGCTAAGTACCGGGGTCTTCTGCCTGGTCTTTGCTTTAAAATCACGAATACTTCATCCGGTTGTTTCTATCTAACCTTGTAGAGCACAATTTAGGGCTTGGTACAAAGGAAGTGTGCTACTGCAACAACAATTATTGATTTCGTGAATGATGTTTCACATTCATGGTGTTCACATTCTTGGTGACAATTTATGCACCATCCCCACTGAATCGCATGCATTGTTCCTCATTAATGGGAGTACAATATTAAATAAGAATAGCAATCATAATGTTTCAGCTCTTCAACGTATTATTTCTGAAGATTCGCCGAAATGACTGTCCGCTAAAAGTTCAGGGAATATATGTTTCTGGAAGGTTAGAGTAAAAAAGAACACTATATTGTTTAGTTTATATAAATGACAAAAACAAATTCATATATTAAACGCCGGATACAATTTTTTTAACAATAAAAAATCAGGTATATACGAATAAGAAAATAATGTGCAAATTTCAGGCTTTCCTAATTATGCATGTATTATTTGCTGATTTTTAGTTTTATCAGTAGATTTTTTGATAATGGTCGGTGAGGTCTCGGAATCTCTGAGAGAAGATATTTGTCTAATTTGTTAAAGTAATATTCGATGGAATAGAAATGGGGACGTCACTAGCTGATGCTGCTGAGTGCCTTAGTGTGTCTCACACTCTAGTTTACCATTTCTGGAATCAATATCAGATCGAAGCCTCTATGTTCAAAAAGCATTTTCTATTCCAGTCATGAGCTATAATGCATACAAGAAATCATTTTCTCTCTTTTACAACGAAGGAAAAGAGGCATTTTTGTGCCTCAACTTGTTGCTAACCACTCTGTAGCACCAGGAAGCAGAGTACCCGCCATATAATATGAAGGCGTTTTCATTATGCAGGTCACTAAGCAAGGCGACCAGTTGTGTATATTCCCCTCACGGGATGATAGAGAAGGGTTTCTGTACTTTTCACAAACGAGTTCAGATTCATACAGGAGAGTAACTTAGGACGTGGGCTGATCTGGAAGTAACAAAGCACACGCTCAATCTATAAAATAATGTGAAAGCTTACTGTTACAGGTACCACTGTAGTGGAATTATGCTTTAGGCAATCTATCACACGTGTTGATAAATGTTTCGTCATTCATCTTTTGTTCATTTGAAGATTATGGAACGAAATCCAAATTAACATCTAGGTCAAAAGTTGTATTCTTCCGTACAGTTTAAACTGTTCCTGTAAAATATAGTTATTTCAATTTTTTCCAAAAAAAAAAAAAAAAAAAAAAAAAAAAAAAACATAAATTTGCTTAATTGAAAAAATATCTTAAAATACTTAAAGTTTTCACAAAACAAAAGTAAAAATTTAGTTGGAAGTGATATCGCTATAAAAGCCATTCTGAGATTATTTTTTATTGTAATAACTTATTACATTTTATGAACTTAATAAAAATACATAAAATAATATACAATAAAACCTCATAAAATGTAACCCTAATCTTTCTATTATAATACATGTAAGAAATATAAGGAATATACTTACATCGACACAATTGTATTTATGTTTATTTACTTATTAACTTAATATATTTACTTACTAAATTGTATACACAATATACACAGTAGAACAAAGATAATCTGACAAAAATATTTTCATACGTAATGCGTTTGGCACGATTTTCAAGAATGTCATCACTGGCGAAATTAAAAGATCTCCAAATGCAATTTGTGTAAAAAGCAATAACCCAACGAATCTCACACGATCAAGAGCAAATCACGAAAAATCGTTATTTTTAAAATCCTTATTGTGCTTAATCTCAAACTATGAATATATCTCGTGTTGTTTTTGATTCCAAATATCGAATATTTAATTATATTTACATACTAAAAAACTACTACAGTACTAAAATTTTATTCATTTGCAAAACCAGATATTAGAAACTGAGCTATAAATCTATATAAATATCGTAAATATCATACATCACTAGGAAAACATGGGTTTCTATTTAACTTCATCTTAAAATAGCACATTAATTAATTGAGTAATATAATTCAATAAAAAGCATCTCAAATATTTCTACACTACACTTAATAAATTATGCATATTTTACAAGATGAAAATGATAAAGAAGAATATATACAAAGTAAAAGTGCTTACCTAATCATAATTTATCTCACACACCAAGTTAAAAAAATAGAGAATAGCATTTAAAAATATAAATTCCATTTCGAGAATAACTTTCAAAAATACATTAAGAATTAAAGCAACTTTGGAAAATTATAAAATATATATAACATTTAATTAACCTTTAATTGAGAATAAATCAAAATTTCAAAGGTACAACAATTTAAGAATAAACTCTCTTAGAAAGAATAGAACACAGAAAAAGCTTCAGAGGTTATTATAACTGTAAATGAAGCACGTACATAGGAGTACGTCATAAAATAACTTATAGGTTTGTTGCATTTTTCCTCCTTAACAATTTCCAGGATTAAAGTCATGTCACAAAATATATCAATGTGCTAAAATGTTTCCAAAGATTGATAATCACGCCAAAACCAACGTTTTGCCAGATTCTAGGATAAAACAAATATTATTTTACCAGAATAAAGACATCGCAATTTTTTTTCCAGTGGCATATTGTAGACAATTACAACTGCAACAGAGCCTATTAATCTATTGTTCCCTGATACCCAAGGAACCGGCCAGAAACAGCGACCTCTTAGCCGCCGAGGCGTTGTCCCGGGTGCACCACAGGGGGTGGGTCACCATCGCATCCTCACACATGCCATAGGCACCCGTTGATAGGGTAGGCATCATTCATACTTCATTAACACACACAAGGAAAGAACAAAGACAGAATGGAGAGAGAGAAAGTACATTCATGCCTGAACCGGGATTCAAACCCAGGACCTTCCTATCCGTAGTCAGGCACACTGACCACTAGACAAGTTGGCCGGCACATCTCAATTGTAAAGAATAGAATAATAATTATATTTTAAATAAAATGAAAATATAAAATTTTTCTTTTGCTAATAAGAATAATTATGCAAAGGTACATCATAAAGTGGAACACCCAAAGGGTGTGTCATTTTCTACACAAAATGGAAACTATAAATGAACGCACATACAAAGAAAGGAACATCAAAGGTCAAAACAGGATTCGAACTCCGGACGTAAAGCTTCGATGTTAGGTTCGCTAATCACTCCGACAACAATAGGCTAAATCGTGGACTTAAAATTTAATATTTTGCGTTGAAAGATGAATTTTAAAAACTGATAAGTTTTTAGAGAAATCATAATAAATATGTCTTTCCTATTTAATATAATATTCGAATACATTTATACGAGTAAAATGATAATTATGTGTGTTATGTTTCTGTTATTCAATCATGCATGCTTAATATCTTAAGGCACATTTTATGCACATTAATTAGAGATAATTGAGATCAAATAACATTTTTATTTTATGAATTTAACTATAACCAATTCTTATAAATATTCTTCAAAAAATATTGATAGTTTTTTAATAATCACTATTTATTTAAGTATGTTTTTATTCTGTAAAATTTTGCTGAATTACATGAATAGATATTCTTTGTATATAAGCTCTTATCTATTTTGAGGCTATTAGAAGATATTTTTATTATGCACTTGACAGCACATTTACCTAAAATAGAAAGAACTCAGGCAGTAAGTGCCTGAAGGTGCTATTATGCTAAGAAACCAAGAATGGAATGCGGCTTTCGGTTTGTGGTAGTTTCGTAACAGTTTTTTTTTTAAATAGTAAGTGTTGTATTTTTAAAAATTGAGTTCCTTGTGATTTCTCTTTTATTAAGGCTTTGATAGATTTTTGAAAAGAATTTTTCGCCCGTTACTGTATTTGAAAGCTCAAAAGAACTATTTAAAAGAACAAGTTGATCAAAGAATACCTCAGAATTTTTAAGTCGCTGTCTGTAAAGAATATTAATATGTATTCACAAAAATAATGTTTGTGCCCCATTTAGGTAAAACGTGTTAAAAAAAACTTTATTTTAGAGTTGCTATTCCATCTAAATTTCAAAACCTTAAGAAGAGATGCATCATTCAAAAATTTACTCAGAAATATGCTTAACAATGGAATTTATCAAATAACAATTAGAAATTTAAATTTAAGGAAATTAACAGATATAACTTAATACCAGTAATTAAAAGAATACAAGTTTAAAAGTCAGGGCATTTCTTAATAATATAAATAACGCTAGTCAATCTAAATTAATAAGAGATAATTGTAAACATTTTAAATTAATTTGAGTCAAATATATCCCTCTTGATATACGTTTTATGATTTAAAACAGATTTTTAAGATGAGCATCTGTTTTCAGTATATTTATTTGTTAATGTGAGTGTGCTTGGGAATTTTCAAGCATTCTTCAATTGAGACATTGTTATACGAACCTAATATGTATCCTCCAGTCGGAAAGCAAAATTTGTGGATGTTGTAATGTCTTATAACAGTACTTCACCTTCAAATTCTCTGTGTCCTTTTCACATCAAATGTACGAACATTAAATATTTTTCCCATTCAAATTTAACTTATTAATTTTGTTGCTGACATAATAAATAATTGTGTATCTTCACTTTAAAAATACCTGCATATATTTTCATTCCCTTTTAATGCAGCAATATTGACAATTGCCTAAGGAATTCTCCACTGGTTAATACTTTTTTAATTCGAAATTTAAAGAAACTGTTCATAATAAATGCATTTTTATACCATTTTTTATGAAAAAGGATGGAAATATATGTCTAACTAGGTATTTTACTTATTAAAGGAACTTTGTTATATTTGAGTTCACATTCAAATCAGCATTAAAACTGATCTCATTTCTAATTTGTAACTTCTCGCCCACCAGTTTAACTTTAACCATTTTCATTAATCTGTTGATTAACTTAACATTTTTCTCCCACCAGTTTATTGAGAGAGCTCACGTTTCACAAAAATATATACTATAATTTTCGCTAACTTATATCTCCTAAGAATAAGGGATATTGTAATAAAGGAGAAAAAAAACGAAATTATATTTATTAATTTGAATCCTGAGAGGGGAAAATCCTTGTGTTAGAAAAAATGTTTCATGGCTCATGGTTGCTTTTATCTGGGATATATTCTTATATTTACAGTTGTTGTTCCTAAGATACACTCTGACTCATTCTGGCTAAAAAATAGAATTCTAAAAATGTCGAAAGGGAATAAATAATTTTCAACTCAGAACCTTCTATACTTATTTTTTTATTCTATTTTATGATTAAAACACTTGTCCTATATCCTGAAATATGCCTAAATTAGAACACGGAAAACATACACATGCTAAACACTTTTTAACGCATCCTATTTATTAAAATTAGCTTTATTATTTTAACACAAAGTCGAGTCAAACTAAACTGCAAAAGGATATTTAATACCACGTCTAAAGTTAAATGGAGAAAGCAGAAGCTCAATATCCACTTAATCCGTTTGACAGGGATTGGGATCAAACTTTTGAAGATTAATGTTATTTCATTAGGTCATTGTAAGAATTGTAATTCTATGGTCTTGAGAGAAATTTTAATAGACTGATAACAATAGTTTAAACTTATGAATAAATTAATAAAAAAAAATAATAATAATATTAATATATAGACTAACCATACTTGGATTCAAATGTTCATAGACTCTGTTTCCATTTAAGATCCCATCTAAGACTTGAATGTTTGTAGTTATCCAGTTAAATAAATGATGAGTTAAACAAACCATTACCACTTTAATCTGTAGCCCATGGTCCATTTAACCTCAGGGAACAAAAATTGAACAAAGAGTAAATAACTTTATCAAACCAAACCATGGACAAAGTAAATTATAAAAAAAAATCTTAATAATTCTATTATTTAAAACATGATCATAAAATTACCTTTTTATTTCCAATAGAACCTAAATAAAAATAAGTAACCGAAAGTATAAGGCAAATAATAAAAACAGGACAAAGATTGATATCTCGACTTCAAAAAATAATAATTATAACAATACGAATCCATTTCTATAAATGTCTGAAATGTTCTCTATTCGTTGTAGCAGTCGAATTTCAAAGAAAACAGCCACAGATTATAAGTATTCTAGCACCTATGGCGAAGCTCTTAAAGACAATCCTATCAAATTATTGCATTCTATTGAATAAGATTTCAAAATTTACATTAAAATAAACATAAAACCCTATGTCTTATAATAAACATCTTGTTCCTCTTTAAGAAATTTAGTGCTAAAAATCAGTCCTTGGACCCCGTTAGTATTTTTTTTTTTTTGAAGTCTAAAATTCTTTTAAGAATTTCAGTTGTTAATAATGGAAGAATAAAAGATGAGTGTTGGGATTATAATTTCTGAATGGACATAAGTCGAGGGAGGTGTTTGGGAGTGCATGGAGCTTTCTTTTCCTGTGGTGCTTAAATACAGACCCTGTGGTGCTTAAATCAGTGAAAAGTACTCCGGGATTCAAATTCTGGCTATTCACAGTTTTAAAAAATCTGTAAATTATTAGGGAATGCACTTACTTAGCTTTAACGTGTAGAAAGTAGTACGATATATTTGATATTAAATTGGTATATTCTTATTGCATACACACAAACAAACACAGGCACAGAAAGTAATTAAATTGCTTACATATATAATTATAAAAAAGAGTTTCGAAACATTTTATGGTATTATGTTCTTTATTTATGTTTGAAAATACGTATATTATCTAAACTTAAAAATACTAACATCAAATAATTATTAATGAAGTTTAACCATTGCTCTGTAATAAAATAACTTCCAATACCTTGGAAATGGTTTAAAAGGTTAAAAAAAATTAAATTAATATCTTAAATGAGGTCTATTATATATTATTGGGAATAATAGGAAGAGAGAGAGAGAGAGATCTTTCAATTTACATTTACGTATCTCTTGAAGGAAATTTTAAAACACATCTTTCCAAGAAAATAACACTGAAATAAATTATTTCTCATGTTATTTTTCTATACGATGTATCATGAAAAGAAATGATATAGGTATAGAAGTATCCTTAAATAAATGCATATGTATTAAAAGAAGTTGCTACAAACAAATGTAAACTATATTCTCCATATATCACAAAATATTCTACTTAAAATTATCCTTTAATACACGATATAATGTTTAATAAAGCCTGTTGTGTTCAAAATAAAAATATTAAAACATATTTGAATATTATTTTTATGCATGCAAATTAATAAATTCAACCATTCATTTTTAAATTCAAAATAGTTCCATTATATTAAGTTATGTTCAATTTAAATTTGAAAAATAAACTCCTTATCAGTTATACACAAATGCAATCCATATCATTTTCTTTAACATAAGATATTACATAGTCACAAAAATCTCTAAACAACAGTTTTTAGTAACTATTGATATCATGTAACAGACTGTTTGTGATGTATTCGAATATTCCCAGACTCCAACTATTTTATATCATGCATCTTCTATTTTGTGACACAGTGAAAAAGATAACAGTTAAAGGTTACTGTAAGCCATTTGAAAATCAAGCACGTGTAGTTTCTGTGAAGATTATTTACAGACAGAAGCTGTATTTACTGGTCTCATGAGTGAAATCTTGGAAAACTCCCAAACACTCAAAACGACAAGGTTGCGTAAAGAAGCGCAACATCCATCAGTGACTGGAATTGAACTCAGAATATTTCTCTTAGAAAGTATGTTATATTAATAATACATAATAGTATTTCTTATATTACCTAGTTGTCAAATCATTATATATATATATATATATATATATATATATATATATATATATATATATATATATATATATATATATATATATAGCATCAGAATAAATAATAGAAAGTAAAAAATAATCCCTGATATTATACTGATCTTAAACATCTTCAAATATAGTTTTATAGATTTGAAAAATCAGTAGAGGTTAAAAAAGTGCCATATTCCTTAATTCCATGTTTTCAAACATTACATAAAAGATGCTTATTTCCATGTTTTCAAATATTACATAAAAAATACTTTATTTCCATGTTTTTTATACAAAAAAATCTGATTCAATATCTAAGATTTTATAAAACAGAAAAATGTTTTCATATCCAGAGATTGCTGGAATCATAAATCCTTGCTTATGCCGTCATATGCTGATACTATGTATAGACTCTGTTATTCCGGTTTATTTTTATACTTTTTGAAATATCTGATGTCACTACGCTGTTCAACATGGAAAAAAGTCTTCAAAAATAAGATGATTATTTTCCTTTTATAAATGAAAAATAAAAATGCTTATTCTTCATTGTTTTTTGAATTTCAAAAGTCATGTTACGTTTTGCAAGTTCTTAGTTGAATGTTCTGTAAAATCTCGTGTTTCTAGTGAGTTGTTGGTTGGATACTAAAAAATATGTGAAAAGTTGTTCAGAGGTGAAATAAAATCGACTGAGGTGAATCAGAAATTGGAAATTTAAAATTACTATTTCAAAATTAAAATTCGCAAACACAGTGTTTATTAAATAAATATACTACAACAATTTTCAAATATTTTTAATGAAATTTAATTAATTATATTGTTATGGGAGCTTAAATTATTTATATGATAAATATTTTAATATATCCTCAAAACTGTTTTTATAATTATTGCTATAAAATAAAAGAGTTACAGCTTTAAACATCTAATTTGTGATGATAGTTTCAGCGGATATTTGTACACTACACGACATTGAAAATGCAACATTAAGAAGAGTTATCAGAAAGTGACGAAAATTGGTAAACAGAAACAGATGGCAACGAACAAATACTGTTCTTTATATCGAAATGATATGCATAATACATAATGAGAACAGGGTTAGCTCAATAGATTGAAAGAGCGGTATTGGGAGACCTTGGACTATACCTAAGCACCAGCACCACACAAATGCTCCGCAGTTTACCATTTTGGACATAGTGAACTGGCTGTTCACTATGGACGCTTCCAGGTGTCCAGTCTGTTGCGCTTTTCCTTAAGGACCAACATTCCCTTCTCAGTCCGATCACCATGCCAAATCGTCTGTCTGCTGCAGCTGAAACCCACAACTATAACCTGGAATTTTCTGCAATTACAGACGTACTTTTCTACAAAAATAAACTTTCAACGATTATTTTAGAAGCAGCAATAACGACTTGAATATTGCCCAGTCTGCCAGTTCCTCATATTATATCTTATCCTACGTGTGATAGAAAGATACACATTTTACATCATTCTCTTAAATTGGTAAGGTGCATCTACTCTATAATTTGTATATTTATCTGGTCACTATTTCTTGGTGTTATATTTTTAGTGTCGGGCAACGTATATCACACACAAACAATTATTTTATAGCTTGAAACTGCACACATTTTAAGCTAAAAAATAAAAAGACAACGAATGGAAATTTTGCATTTGATAATAAAAAATGGTGCATCCTTTATATTATGAAATACCAATATTTTTACTACTTTTAATTTCATTAAAATTTTTTTCCTCAATTTGCAAACAAGAGTTTCAAATATTTACACGCTTAATAATTGTTTTAACAAAGAACTGGATGAAAACTGGAATAATTACTTCTTATTAAAATAATAAAAATGGTAATATATTTTATTAAGATATGAATTTGGGTATGATTGTCTACTCTTTCAACAATAAGTAAATTATAAATCGGAGAAAAGTTAGTTTTGCGTACGGACATCATCTGTATATACATATATATATATATATATATATATATATATATATGTATATAAATATATATATATATATATATATATATATATATATATATATATATATATATATATATATAGGTATATACATATAGTTGTTAGGTGTGTATATATATATACTACAAAAATTCGTATATTAAGCTCAATGAGGCTGTAAAAATCAGCACATTAATTCGTATCTGGCTTTGACATTAATTATAGTATAAATTAGTTTCAAAACTTGTACTTTTAATGGTACCCAAGAAATCTCTCTTATTCTGTAAGTTACATCGCATTCCAAAAACCTGATCACAATTCAACTCCAGCCAAAAATTCTGGAGAAAAGAATAAAAAAGATTGTATTTCTTTTAATTTTAACTAGCCACATTATAATTTTATATTCCTCCTTATTTAATTAAAGAAATTCTTCAAAGTTGAATAGTTTTATGTCTATCTTTATCATACGATTTTTTAAATTGAAGAACACATCATTATAATGATAAATGTCATTCAGAAAATTAAAAAAAATAGTATTCCATCTTCTGAGTATAAATTATTTTCATATACATAGAACCGTATAAAAATTTCTGCTTTGAATTATCTCTTCACGTTTCAAGTGTGAATATCCGGTGCGAGAAAACCAGCTTGCATCATCATTGTTGACATTCTTGATTATTCTCTTTATAAATCATGAAACACCAACTTCTGAAATATTTTCTGGCTGCTGAGGGCGGAATTTCAAAGTATGCACACGCCAAGGAGACACTTTTATGATTCTGGAGTTTCACATTTACGTTTGATCGTGTCCAGCATTCCGAAAGCTCTAGGCTAGGTGAAAAAGAAGTCATTTTATATTCCTGAGAAACCCGATTTCCTCCTGCCGCTGTAGCAATAATTTGATAAATGTATGTAAAATATCAAATAGAAGCTCTGATAAGTTTTGTGGATTGTGTATTATTTTGTGATTTAAAAGAAATATTGTTTCTTATTCTCAAATTATGTCAAATTGAAAACTATATTAACTATTAGTGTATTGAAAACTATAATTTTTAACGTTCACAAATAAGTCTTCTGCTGTAGCAATGAATTCAACTTGCAATAATGATATATAACAAATATTATTCCTGATTCCCTAAAGATTTTAAGATACTGAAATATGCTTTTCAATGTGAGCCTGATAATTCTAAATTACCTATTTGTATTTATTATACTTTTGTGATACATGTTCATTTTTAGGTATTTTTAGGTACAAACATTTTTTTATTCCAAAGCCCTATATACAATTTTTTTCAAAATTTACTGACTTTTTAATCAATGTTCATCTATAAATGCAATACAGTCAGGTAAATATTCATTTCCACATAAAATTAAATAAATTCATCCAGGTTTATTATGCACTTTTTAGAAACAAATTAATGAACATATTTTTTTATTCATTTCGGTTATTTTTGAAAATTATTATATAGTACATACATAATTGGTAGTAGGATTGTAGAGCCATCGCTTAAAATACAGATGCTAATATTTCTCCTTCTCGGATTTAGGAATATATTGCTTCTTAATATAATTGTGAAACTGAAGATTCGCAAATGAATTTCCTTTTATTAGTAAACTTTCAATGTAATGTAAACTGAAACTGTGAATTATTTTTAAAATTATCATAGAAAATTAATTTAAAATATTTTAATCATAAAACAAATTTATTATTTGCCATTTTGATTATAGAAAAGCTAATTTGCTTTAGTTGTTCTCCAATAGAAATATATTTGAGATTTAATATATTGCTTACTATTTAAGAAATAGAAATAAAAATAAAATCAAATCCTGTCACCAATATTCTCACTTTAAATTAGGAAAATAATTGGTAAATCAAGCACTGTTATCCAAATTTTATATTTAAAATTTATTTACTTTTTTATAGCTAATAGAAATCTTTCGTTATTGTGGGAATAATAACTTTAAACTATAAATGTCTTTCCATACTTTAAAATACTTTTTCCCAGTATTATATGATAGAAATTATTTGAGTCCTAGTTAAAAATAGATTGTTCACTTTTGACAAAAATTTAAATTATCAGGTTTAGTTTTAGAGCACTAATAATATTTACATACTCAACAAATAGCAAAATGTTTCCAATGGCAAAATAAAATATTTTCATAAATATTTTAATTTTTAATTTTAGCTGCTTTTAAAAAAATGTGAAAAAATGGAAACACTATAGCAATAAGGATTTTTAGGTCATTATTATTATATTAAAATAAATTTTAAGATACGAAGTACCTTTTTACGTGGGATATATATATATATATATATATATATATATATATATATATATATATATATATATATTTATATTTATATTTATATATATATAAGGTACAAGATAGACTATCTATATAACATGGGTCGAGAAATCAAATTTAACATAATGATACTATAGGTTTTATTCTCAGTTATAACTATGCTTTCCTATATTATTCCATAGTAAATAATAAAATTCCAAATCATTGAGGAATTTATCATTAATATTTAAATTACCTAATGTCTATTTTAAAATAAAGCATGGCATATTTATGAAACTTTCTTTCTCAGCAACCAAAAATTCCTCTGTCATCTAATAAACTATATACCATCATTAAATTCTAAGCGCATAATCCAAATATTCTTTTCCAATAATAACAAAATATAGTAAATAAAGAGAAAATATGGTAAAAGAGATGATTGTATTACAAATTTTGATAAATGAGGATAAACTCGGATTGCAAAGTGTGTCAGTTGCTTTTTATCTCCAAGGATATTAGAAAAACTCGTGATTAAAGTTTCTTAGAAAACAAAAGCTCATAGGAAAAAAATACTCATAGAAAGAAAGACCGGCTTAGACGACTCTAAATCTGTATGAGAAGCATTGTTAAATTACTACAATATTCGCAATCATAATTTTAAATAATGATTAATATGCTTTGCTTAAGAGATATTCCTGTCATTAATAAAAGCAATTAAGCTTTGATATATATATATATATATATATATATATATATATATATATATATATATATATATATATATATATATATATATATATATATATATATATATATATATATATATATATATATATATAAAATATATATATATATTAAACAGGATCCAATAATAAAAATAATCTGATGGATGGTTTTATATTAAGGAACTTCAAAAATACGATAGTGCTTGGTTCTGCTCTTAAGTAATTCCTTTATATAAATTTACTACACATTGTGTGAACTTTAATTGAATTAAATTAACTTAATTTATATATAAACAACAGCAGAAACTTAAATATACAAATAAACATAAAAAAATTAGATTTATTTACAAAAGTTGTTAGTACTTTTATTATTAACTGAATATATTGAAAACGATATATCTTAAAACATTCTTAGAAAATCATTAAGGAAATTAAATTTTAGACATTTAAGATTAAAATATTAAAAAATGAGAAATCTATGTTGCAAAATACATTATTGATATTAATATTTTGTAATTTTGATAATGAATGGAACATCATATTTCAAAGTTTTAAAACATATAAAGAAGAGAATTTATTGATGAAAAATTTTACTTATTGGAAAAAAATTAAAACTTTGAATGATTTTTAATTCAATTGTGTATATATATATATATATATATATATATATATATATATATATATATATATATATATATATATATATATATATATATATATATATATATGCGCACAAATGTAATAAAATAATCTGCTTTCTGATTATTAAAGCCTTAATGCCAATTTGTGTGGCTGTCATCATTCCAAAATTAAGAGTGATAAAAAAATTTATTGGTATTGTATATTTATTATATTAGTTTTTCTTGTGAATACATAGTCGTTACTTGCTTACAAAGTATATGTTTATAGATGTATAGAGTGAACTACACCTTTTTAGCATAGCTACATCTAAAGACTATATACAATTATGTTACTATATGTAACAATATATCACTTTAGTACACTGAAAATATAAATTACAAATTTTAAAAGGAGATAATATGGTAAAAAAGTAATTAATTTCAATTATTTTTTATCATTAATTGGTCAATGCAATTTGACAACGCACAAGTTAGTTTGCAAAATACAATTCTTTTGAAATAAAAAAATGATTATAAGAAATAATTGTTCTACAAGTTAAATTAATGTATTAAATTAATTCATAGAACAATCATTTCTTATCAATACAATTGTTTTTCTTAATATTCCTATGAATAAAATTAATACATTAATTCAATTTCAAATAATAATCTTAGTTGATTTATATTTATTCTGCAATTCCTAATTGTCAAACAGATTACAAGCTTTCTTATGTAGGTTAATCATGATACGATGTTTAAATTTAGTAATAATAATTTAATAATGAAATTCTCAGTGTTTTATATTTCTCTTAAAATTATGAAATCTATTTTAATGAAAAATGCATATTTCATCCAAAATCATATATTTTCCTTTTAGCATATGTTAAATAAAAATAAATGGAGAGATTCTCTGAGCCAAACATCAGTTTCTTTTTGACATGCAGCTCAGAAAGCATTTCTACAATGCCTTTGACAATGTGTATTTTCTGAAATATAAAGAATTCTTCACGAAAGAGCTTGAAGGTATTTTATTTGAAGAAATCAAAATAGAATAAAATTTTCTTCAAGTAATATTTTCATCGTGAATTGTACTCTTCATATTTCACAAGTGGTTGTATTTTTAGACTATTAATATCCTTGGTATTTCTTATAAATTATTTTCAGCCAGTGGTGAAAAATCACCACTGGCTGAAATGTATATATACTATAAAAATAGACATGAAAAGAATGCATTTAGCATTTCTATGTAGGAAAGTTTAAAAAAAGAAAGATTTTAATGTGAATATGAAAAGCTGTGGAGCATGTTCGATTGCTTTTCAAATTGATAATTAACTCTAAGATGTAAATCTATCAATAATTTAAATGTGAATTAACTGCATTTTCATTTTGTTGTTTAAAACATTGATAATTCAATCATAGGTATAAAACAGCAATGAAATTTTAAGATATTTAAAAGAATACATTTTCTTTAATATATTTTATTTTGCAATGTTTTATAAATGCAGTAAAGGGTTAATTTTTCATAAGCATTACGCTATAACCCCAAAATTAAATTTGAATTAAAGATTTAACTTTTAACTGCTAAATTGTCATTTTATTGTTCACAAGAATTAGTTAGAGTGGGCTCAGTAACTGAAAAATGATTTCGAACCACAACAGATATCAAAGGCCAAAATAATAATCGAATTCAAGGAATATTGAGTTGAAGATTATAGTGCTCACGATTCAGCTGCCAACACAGAAAATTAAAAATGTTCCTTTGTGGTTACTTTTTGTTAAACATGGATTATTCAGCTGGTACGCACAATCTAAATTGGATTACAAATCACTAAAAATGTCTAGGCTCGAGTTAAAAATAAAATCCATAAACTGTTGTTCTAATGTTAGAAACGCTATTTCTTCAAAGCACCAAAAGAAATAAAAATTAATAAGCAACTACATCATCACAATAATTTTAAAAAATATATAAATGTATGATTTTTATAAGTTAATAAGCTTATTAGTTTTCAAAAAGTATTAGAGAAAAGAAATATAGATTTCAAACTATTAAATGCATTTCAAACTGTGAAAATAATATTATTATAGGATTTGTTACAGTAGATTTTATCATTCTAAATTCAATAAAAATGTAATTTTCAATTTCGTTTGAGCATAACTTTAACACAAATGATGACTTGAAGATAAGATTATTTTAAAGCAGATAAAATTTACCATGTATTACCTTCCACATTGTATATATATTTAAATAAATAAATATATATATATAAAGTGTGGAAATTCCGATATATATTCGTGCAAAAGTGTAGCATTTGATTCCATTGCTCAACAAGGATTGATATCGAACTCTAAGCATTTCAATACACAAAAGGAGATTCATCACCATGCCATGGTTGGCTCCATATTAGTATTGCTTAAAAGTTTAATCTAGATGAAATATAATCAAGAAAGCACTTTATCGAAAGCACAAAATCTTATTTATCGGTATTTTTCTTAATGATTATGCTTCACAAAAGAGGATTAATTAGTTTGGGGCCAACAAATTAAAGTGGATTTTGAACAACTACCTATTTCCAAGTTAAAAAAGTTGGATTTAAAATATCTTAGCATTAAAACAAAAACCAAAGGGCTAAACATTTGAATGATGATTCATCATAAATCAATCAGAGTTTTAAATTGTCATTTTGAAAATTTAATACGAAAAGATATTCCTTAAAGTGGTACTCATTTGTTTTCAAATCAAATTTATCAATTAAATATGAAAGACATTCGAGAATAATTAAAAAATTATTTCATTTCATTCATTGTCACTTACAGTGGCAAAGAGGATATTTAGAATTTTTGCGCGCTTAGATTGGGTCCAATTTTGCGCCTAGTTACTTAGGTTTAACTCCACTCCATGTTTAAATTTCTTTAAATGACCAAGAAACATCAGGAAACATAATATATGAATGTAAATATTATTTTAATTACTTTATATTTATGAGAAGATAGTGGATAATTGAATAGTCAAAATTTGCTGTAAAGTGTTGTCAATCTATACATCGTTTTCTTTGCTTTTCATTGATAATTTTCTGTGGTAGCGGGTCTTTCTCTGTCTCAAAGTAAGAAATAAGACAAATTCTATAATAGCCTTTTTGAGAGATTTGTATGCTGAAGGTACATTAGCAACATTCATTTCATTCGCTTTTAAACGGAAAGCTCCGATTGTTTTTCAGCTTATATTGAATAACTAGAAATATATTTCCCATTTCTGCCTGCAAGTAAGTCGAAGAGAGGGCTTAAAAATTTTCAAAATTCTTTCCTTTGTGAATATCACATATATTTCTCTTCCCTTGAAAATACTTTAAACTGTTTATCAAAAGACTTTCTATGTGACAATTTAGACGGGTAGATATTTAAATGTCTTACAATCTTCGGTCGTTATTCGGTCCACTGTATGATAACAAAACATTCATTCTTGTTATTTAACAGTGGCTAGAGTTGAGCATGGGCGTTAAATAATAAAGTATCACCATAAGTATTATCACATGTGCGTGTTAAGTATGAGCCTAGTATAATCAATAAATCCAAATGTAATAATGCAAAATAAGCAATGGAATAATGTAAAACCCTGCAGATGGTAATGCAAATATTCATATCATTTATGAAAACCAGACGTACAAGCATTATTTATTATTTTTAAGCATTTTTTAGCCTTATCATATTAGACAAATCTTATAGAAGTTTACCGTTTTCTATTTAGAAAATAACTGCTGATTTGGCCTGATTATTGGCACATGTTTCAACAGAACAGCAGTTTTCTTTGCGTATTTGGTGCATATTCGGCGTGTTCGACATTTTGGTATACCTTAGCATTTTCACCATATTATAGGGGTTGATTAATTATTAAATTTTAAGCAACTTATTACCATCAGATAATTTTGCGAAGAATTTCCTACTCTTTCTAAATATAAAACAAATTTTTATATTTCAAACAAATTTATAAAAAAATTATGTTGGGAAGAATATTCAGATTTTTTGTCTCTATACTTTCATCATTGCAATTCATTCTTATTTTTTCTATATAATTTATTGAGAATTTATTTTTAATTCATATTTTTGTTGTTTAATCTTAAAACAAACCTTATACTGCATTTTTCAAATCCTTGTTAATAGATTGTCATAAAATATATTCAATAAATTTAAAAATATTTATTTTGAATGAATGCGATTTTTTAATTTTGTACCTCTTTCACAGAATTTATTTGAAGCTGATTTGCATTTTCTTAAAATTTCGAAAGACACATATGAAGAGTAATATAAAATGTAAAAATGTTATAATTTTGTCTATAACTCTGTATTTAAAGTAAATTAGAGATACAGAAGAAAAAAATAACAAATTTGTTTTTGTAGAACTTGTTTTCTGATTAAAAAATCTGAATACCAATCGTAATGTTTGTGATGTGAAATTACCTTTATATTAAAATTACCTTACTATTAAAATTACCTTTTTACTGTTTATACCTTGCTGATAGGAAATAAACCATTCCGATAGACACTGAAGATGAGAACTTCGGTTATTTTTGAGAAACTCTTCCAAAAAAAAAAGATTCCTATGAAGGACTATGTGATCACTCTCTCTCAATCCTAGAAATTTTAAAATTCAACATGGATTTATCCAATAGATAGGACTTGGCCATTAATAATGGTCTTGAGAGTTTAGGTCATGAACAGCCAATCTTAATAACTGCAAAACAATGTAAAAACCATTACTGCAAAGGTAAGAACTGGAGAAAATCATTCATTGAAAAGAAGAAGATGTACTAAGTGTTTTCAAGTGTCTCACTTTCTAGTCAATTGTGCCAAGCCACCAATTCAGTGACTGCATATTTTTAATGATGGTTTCCAGTTTAATTGTTTTTTTAATGTCATTGTGTTGGTGCTTACAGACATTACCTTTTTTATGCCCTTTGCTGATCATATTACTGCTTCATTTTATGATGAAGTAGCAATCATGTGCATAACCTTAAGGAAATTATTGGCTCTCCGGTACAAGTTTGAAAATACAGTTAGTTTTGGTTCTCAAAAAGCAACTCAATTAATTGTCTGTGATAAATACACATTAACACTTGAAATACGCAATATAAAGAATTCTTGCGAGCTGTTGCTTTAAAAGGGAATCAAATCATTCAGCAATAGGTACCTGACCATTCTGGTGTCTTGGGCAATGAACAAATTGACTTCTTAACGAAAACAGACGTCAATTTACTACAGTAACTAAATACAGTCATTTCTAATTTTGTTAAATTCATTTACAAATATATGTTCAAATTCAATAACTTACGAGAGTTTCAGATTCATGTGGTTCTAAATAAAATCGAAGGAATAAATTCCTTTTTTTATTCTCCGTAGTCCAGATGTGATGCTATTGGAACTTTCCGTCGGTCTTCTGCAGGATATGATTACATTGGGGCCTCCTACACTACACTATTTATACCGAGCTTTTCTGTTCACGTTGTGATAGTGTAGAAGAATTGGACAAGGACAAACCGGTGCAATGAGATGTCCTTCATGGTTTTAGGGTGAATTCAAGATATAAAGATATAATAAAAAGGCTCCAAATTTCGCTTTAATAAACTAAATAATCTCGTTTATCGTATATTCTTAAATTTATTGTTTTCAAACTTTGTTCACAAGCTATTAGTTCATAGTAATTTTTCTATTGGAAATATAAAAAATACTCTTAATATTAAGAGACTATTAATTACATTGCAGAAATTGAACACAGAGTTATGTTTATTTTTCTAGGTTCTATTTTCCATAACGTCATTTCTCCATGTATAGTACATAGAGGTATGTTTAGTTTCTACTGTAAATATAAATTAATATATTTTTAGAGATATCTTTACCTTTCTCAGATCTTCGAACTTCAGTTACTTTGCGTGTATTTTTACATGACTTACTTTGCTTGTATTTTTACGAAAATTTCGTGAATAATATCTCGAATTTGTTTTATAACTATAAACTGCAGATATATTGAATTTTATAGTATAATCAACAAAAAATAAGTAATATTCAAATATAAGTGGTTTTTTACATCAAATCTATTTTTCAGAAATGAAAATGCAGATTATTTACTTCAAGGTTAAATTTTTAAGTGTGTATTGCTTATCTAAGGAATTCTTTTGTTACACATTCAGAAACTGGGTAGAAATATTCTCATTCGAACTTTAGAATTGATATAGTATATCTCTTGATTGAAAATAAAGTGATCTAGATCAAATGACAGACAGTAAAAGAGGAAAAAATAGTAGCCCAGGAATTTTATCCAACCATTTTTGATCAACTAAAAAGATATTTTTATAAAAATGCCCGATAGTACTGACAAAAATTTAAATTCAACAATGTTTCGATTGGTGATAGGATAAAAAAAAAAAAAAACGATTTTGGAAAAGGAATAAAAAAGGAAATGCTTATAGTCCCAACTGATAAGTTGAAGAATGCTTAACTCCATGTTTTAATATCTAATCCGCAAAATTATGTATATATATATATATATATATATATATATATATATATATATATATATACAGATATATATATATATATATATATATAAATATATGTGTGTGTGTGTGTGTAAATACAATAATACATTTTCCTCTTAAGTTACATTTTTAAAACACTTTTGTAATTTCTTAAAACTTCAGAGAAAAGAAATTAGAAATGATTATAATGCTTTTGAGAAATATAAAACAATTTTATAACTTTGTAACCTTTTGTTCTCGTATATTTTATACAATCTATAAGATTTATTTTTGTGTATTTTGCTAATACTAGTAATTGTTGTTAATTTTAGAAACTTTTCATAAATAACTTTATACAGCTTTTATTAATGGGAATATCTTGCAAACAACAAAGTAAAGAAAAATAAATTATCTTATGTTTAACATTAGAAGTTTTTCTTTTGTTAACAAATTTAATCAACTTTTTCAACTTACAGATTACACTAACTAACAAATTTAACCAGCTTTGATTAACTTGGTGACCGTTAATTATAGATATAAAAACTTTCGCTTATTTGTAGCAATAACTTAAAGTGCAACAATATAAAATTTCAAAAAGGGGAAATTATATCTGTAACCAAAGCGTTATAAATAATTCGAAAAAAAATACGTAAGAGTATATCATGTAAATGAACATAGTTTGAAAAACAAGCTTAAATATATTTATCTGTATTCTAAATTTAAATAATTCTCTAATGTATAGAACTTGCACTTAAACTGACTAAATAAGTCAAAAGCATTATGCATTTTCTTAAAATATGATAGAACAAAGCGAATATTTAACTTATAAATTTACTCTTTAAGTTAAGTATAAATGATGAATGAAATAAATAAATCTTGCCCAATTTTAAAATGTGGCTTTATATTTCAGTTTTAAATCCATAAAATGTTAGCTTTATTATTTTGAATTTAATTTTCCAAGTGAGTTTCTTTTATTAAAAAAAGTATTCCTATTCAGAATATAATTTTGTTTCAGTGGGAATTATGTATATTTAAATATTAAAATTTAAAAATATAAGTTGATTTATAAAGAAATTATAATGACTACATATAACATATTAATATTTATATATTTTTAGCTTTATATAAAATTTTCCCTTAAGTACAGAAATTTCTGTTAAGATACTGATAGGTTTAAGTGATATAAATAAACTTGCGTTATAAATTTGTCAATGGAATATTTTTAGATTTTTACATCATCTATTGGTGCAACAATATAACAAATTTATAAAGACACATTCTATAAAGAAACATGAAAATTGAAATCTCTGGAACAGAGAGGAGTTTTACTTATTTATAAAAGTTTGATATCGTAATTAAGGCTGTCGTTTTGGCAGATAATCACAACTACAAGTGTTGATATAAACAATACGTTTCAAGAGCTCCTAAATGTCTAATACCCCTTCACTGGTGGGAAGATGTTAGGCTTTATCCTAGGGAATTCAGTTTAAAATCTATCTTGTATTTTACCATCTTGAAGAACTTTTCTTATATAGTGAACCGTATTCATGAGTTACAAGGGAGGAAAGCCGGAAGAATGAAATAATCCTATAGATAAACATGCAGAAGAAATGGAAGTTAAAAACTCATTTCCCATTGTTTAACAGAGGCTGAACTAGAATCCGATCATTTCGCTCTGAAGTTTAGTTTTTTTTTTATCATATGAAGCATTAAATCCCTGATAGGCTTGATTAGATCTCAACCTCATCACATGACTGTTATTTAGAATTACGAAATGTTAATCTGTGTTAATTGCCTTCAATTAAAAGAAATAGCATCTGGTAATATATCATAATAATCTAACTCACTCTCAGCGTGATTCATAGAGCTTCCATTTTTAACAAAAAAGCGATGACGAATATGTTTGCTTTTATATATATAATAGATATAAAATTTCAGAGCATCAACTTTGCAACATTATTCATAGTTCGGTAGTAAAGACATCTAGTTTAGCGCAAATTAAGTAACATTTTCAGATTAAGAACTCATTTTTAAAAATTTTAACTGTTCTTGAACAGTAAGATAATTTACGATGCATCGTAATTCAAAATTTTTAAGATATATTTTAATATAATGTTCTTATAAATTCATTGTTAAATTAATTACTCTAAATTTTACTCGTAAACTTTAATCATATTTATGTAAAATTAAATAGTGAGAGATATATTGTTCAAAATATAAGACCATACTTGGGGTGGTACTCAAATCATATTTTCCCTGATCGTACTTTGTACTCATGCAAGTATTCATAATACATAAAAGATATACATAAAAGATATATATATATATATATATATATATATATATATATATATATATATATATATATATATATATATATATATATATATATATATATATATATATATATATATATATATAATCAAAGGAGTACATCTAAAAGAGACTTAAATGCACAATCAATGCATTCTGCTAATAAAAGTATCTGACAACGGTGAAATATTTGGAAAGCATTCAGCAATATAAAAGTTAGAGAAGCAATTATTCTAATGATTATTATTTTTACTGTATAAATAAATAAACCTAATATCAATGTTAGATAAACAATAATGATAGAATAAAATTTAAGTCAATTTATGATTAATAATTAGTTGTGCATAATACGTTTTCAAAAATTTAAGATATATATATATATATTGCGAAGAAGGAACTTAAATTCAAGAATTCATGTATTTTTCTGAAAAAAGAGAATAAAAATGTATTAAAATAGGTACCTGAAATATATATTGTATTCATAATTTTAACTTTATTGTGATTAATATTTTGTACTTTTTTTAAATGTTTTGCACATAAAGTTCTGGTTTCCAAAGCAGTTGCTAATAGAAATTTTTTGAACTAATATTTATAATTAGTTTATTACTTAGGAAAAGGGTAACTTATACAAATATTGAAAGCCTTATTTTATTTCAATGTTTGAATTTTCTTTTGTTATTTTCCTACTCATTTTATGTGTTTATACATATTACACATAATTTCAAATTTAAGGAGAAAATTTACTATGATCACTTTAAATGATTTTTTCATAAATTTGAGTTAATTATTACATTCTATTAAACGAAAATTGTAAAACATTAATGTGAATTTCAGCTCTAACGTGCAGCATGTTGAAATCGAAACAGATTTCGCTTAGTGGGTTATAAATGCAATAGTTTCATGTATTTACTTTCAAAGTGCTAGGTGCCCTTATTTAGGTTACATCTAAACTATATAAACATTCATTAATTGTAGATTTAACAAATTTTATAAATGTATTAATCATAATTTATGACGCAAGTTAGCAGTATTATAGCTGTGGTAGGCCATACAAATCTGACAATATAATTTAGAATGCCACAAGTTGGAAAATATTTGACGCAATTCGATTTCCATGAGCATGCATTCAAAGTTAGAAATTAGAAGCCAAGATCATAATATTTGTGATTTATTTCATATTAATGTTATAGTACAGGAAATCCTTGCACTTTTGTGCATGCATGTTTGTCATCCTATATTAAATGAGCAAAAGATATTAAAAGTTTTATAAATATAAAAGAAAATATGCGCTTGAAAAGAGTTAGATAATTATTTAGGATGTTTATCAAAAATTTATTAAAAATAAAATTTTATAAAGCTTTATAAAAAATATTGAAATCCTAGTTTTTTTTTTTTAATTACATTTACTTTTTTCAAAATTTTATGATATTGTCGATTAAATCATTTTAATATTTTCGATTACAAAAACTGATTTGATTTTTTTAGATATAAATAGTATCTATTTCACTCCCTCACTTACACACTCACACACAGGAATGCTTTTTGTGTCTTATGTAATCAATTCAAGGAATAGACATTTTAACAAAAATATAAATTCCGCATTTTAACATGCTTATAAAAATGTAGAGAACATTTAAATAATTCAACAGAATTCTTTTCTACTAACTCATAAATTTGAAAATGGAAATGTAATTCAAAAGGACATTCCGATGTGTCTGTGTGTATGCGTGTGTAAGGGAGTGAGTGAAAGAGATACTCTTCACATCTAATTAGATTACTCTTTTCTGTTCTATAATTAAATACATCTTTATATAAAAAAAACTCTTTTCTGAGATCTATGTGAAAAATTTCTTTGAAAAATTTTGATGATTTCATACAGCGTCATTATTTTAATAAAATATTTCATCCTATGCTTAAAAATTATTAATCAAAAAACATGTTATCAAATGTCATATGAGACGATAACTTTCAGAGCAACTTCACTTTAATCCTTCCAATTATGCTATGATTGCTCTCCACAATTGGATGATAAATTATTTGCTATAAGTTAATTATTATTTATTAAAAACATGAATAATATAATAGTCCTGTGAATATTATTCATTAAAATTAATTTTTAATTGTGATTTAAATCCTTTTTCCTAGCTATTTTTGTTATCACGTTAGTTATTCAATTGATAAATATTGGTCAAGTCTTTCAATAATTTACAAACAACATAAAGTTCTGGTTTTGTTAAATATTTTTTCTAACCATATAAAAGTGTTGTATAGCTCCCAAATATACTTTTGTTAATATACTTTTGTTTTATAATATATATTTGAATGCTATTTTGCCTTATGTAGAAGCAAATTATATGTTAATATTTACCAGAAAGTTATTATAATGTCTGTAAATATCATCGCATAATCATGAGGATTTTCATAGATACTTGGCCATATTTTAATAGTGTTATTACAAAAACCATAGTAATTGAGATTCCTATATGAGGTTTTTAATGCATAGATAATTGTATTGATTTTAAACTCTGAACTGTGAGCTTGATGAGCTGAGAGAAAAATGAACTGTGAGCTTTACACATCTAATTAGCAGAAAACATAGAAAGACACTGTAATGCATTTGTTCATTCATCGCATCTAAGTTCTTGGATGAAATGTTCACGACTACTGGACAATGATAACCTGGAACATCCCCAAGCTTTCACCTCAATTGATTTACATGCAGGAAATAATATTTGCTTAGAGCTTTCCACAACAATGAGTATGTTCAATCATTAGGTGGGAATGAACCTAAAAATGGCCGCATAAAATTATGTATTAATTGCTTTTAAATATCTTTTGTATAATATAAAAGTAGCTCTTAATATAGAAACGTTAAAGTATAAAAATCTTAAGCAAATGAAGATTTTTTAATATTAAGAATTCGTATTCCAAATAAAATAACACCATTTCCAAATAATGATAAGAATCAGCAAACTCATATGTATTAAGTTTTTTAGATTTTTGTTACTGAATCAATCATTCTTTTTATCTAAGTAGAATAGATGAACGAAAGCATAAAAAGAGGAAAATATTTAAGCAATCCACAGAATGCTGAAAGCATATTTTTTTTATTGAATATTTCACCTCATGTCTTAACTGTACCCATATCCATATTTATAGCCGTAAAATATTTTTTCTTGAAAAAATTCAAAACATCAATCATTAAAGCATCTGAGACAACTTTTATCTCATAATTTAAAAGTAACTTTTGACTTTAGTTACATTTATTTTCTTCCCGTATTGATTTTTTTTCTGATGTGACTATAAAAGTTAGTTTAGTTGAAATATGTAACCACTCAATATTTAAACTATTGTCCTTTTCAGTAATTATTTTTTACTCTTGAAATTCATTTATCTATAGTTATCGTATAAATTTATATTGAAAAGAGCTTAATAGATTGTAGAAAAATATTAATGCTTACTTTTATATTGAAAAAAATATTGTTGCCACCCATTCTGGTAAATAAAATTTCTAGAAAAACGTTACCATTTTTATATGGCTTATTAATGCCTGCATTATAAAGGCATTTTATGTACTGTTTTAAATTTCTCTTAAAATAGAATATAAAAATGATTTATTTTGATTAAGATAAAAAAAATCAAATCAGTTTTTATAATCGAAAATATTAAAATGATTTACTAGACAATATCATGAAATTTTGAATAAGTAAACGTAATTAAAAAAAACTTGAATTTCATTATTTTTCATAAAGTTTTTTAGATTTTATTTTTAAGAAGTTTTTGATAAATATCTTAAATAATTATCTCTATCTTTTCAAGCGCACATTTTCTTTTATATTTATAAAATGCAATATCTTTTGATTATTTTATATAATATGACAAACAAGCATATATAAAAGTGCAAGCGAGCCCTGACTATAAATCAGGTTAAGCGGCATGAAACATTCGACTACCACCAAACGCCTCGTTATTTCAAACCACAATCTGGTGACGATTTGACATCAAAGCTGGTATTTTCCTATAAATCCCCGCTACAACAATAAAATTATTATAGAAGTTGCAAATTAATGTTGACACATCCCCTGGGACAGCAAGTATCAAAACTTGCTTTGAAAAATCACAAGCAAAAGAAATATTTTTCCAAAACTAATCGCAAACAGGGACAACCACAGTTTTAAATGCACAAGAATGAATGAGGAAATAATATCCAGTTAATATCTAGTTTTCAGAAACATTTGTTTCTGAACGGACGTAATTACTTTCATTTCTGTAAATTAAGGAAAAAAGAAAAAATTTGTTATATTAATTGATAAAAATTTAATAATAAATCATTCAATGATCTTTATAATCATGATATAAAAATTATTGCAATTTTCAGGTAAAATGCAAAAGCTATAAAATTGTCTCCTGTTTTTATGCACCATACAAACTTTTCTCCTCTTGTAAATTAGCATATCTTAAGAAAGTCACATTTTGCTAAAAGTTTTCTTTAAAATATAAACCTACTAAATTTTATTGAAAACAAACTTTTAGCATTATTTTACTATTTTTTTTAAATGTAAAAGTATGTACCACAACTTTTAATTTACGAAAAAAATCAAAGCTTTTTACATGCATAAGGCTTCATTGTGGCTTGGAGATGTGGGTATTGTGGAGTGGAAAGTATCTGCTTTATATAAAGCAAGTTTTAAGCACCAGTTACAATAATTTGTATTCTACCAAAACATGAGAAATTTCCATCCGGGTACAGAGTTACCCGATAAAAATACTGAGTTCTTTGAAATAACATGTACCAGGTTTAATTGAAGCCATTTTCGAGCAACAGAAAGGGGTTAATGTATTTTTGCTCCTATATACATGTTTCTATAGTAGTTGCTGAGAAGTTTACCGAGTACTCATTTCTTAAGAACACGTTATTACAAACCGTTATTTATGAAAATTCTTCCAGCAAATCAATAATACACAATGAAAGTTCAAATGTCTTTATACATCCATTGCTTGCGGATTGTCCGTAAAACGATGTTAAATGTATAAATAGTGAACTAAATCGTGCCAAATGTAGTATTTTTGGAGTAAAGCGTTCCATTCTCAAATGATTATTACATAACGGTAAACAGATAATTTACTTCTGCTTTCATCATGCACATTTGTGAAGAAATAGATGCATCATAAATTTACTTTTTTTATTTATTGCAACAAACTTTTACCACCGAGATACGAATCAGTGAAATATTGAACTGCAACCAAGTGCTAATAATTCCTGCAAGTGAATTATAATTTAGGCTATTCTGAATGGAAAATGGTAAGTTTCATACCAATCATTCAAAAGATCTAGAAATGAGTGTAGCATTTTCTTCGATTCTGTTTCAGTCCACATTCGCTCCCACCAAAATTTATATACCCATCCTGAGAAGCCGAATTTTAAAAAAGAGTGTTTTAATGATTAAAAAAGTTCCTTATATTTTAATAGTAAAACCAGAAAAAAGGAAAAATCTTTTACTTTCATGTTTAGTGTAAAAAAATTCGATCGCTCTACAGCATCAGTGGCATATTTTTATTTACTTTCCTTTTCTTAGTCTGTGAAGGTCCTGCAATGCTTGTACTGTCCACCATTTCTAAAAATGCACATAAAATATTTAAACACAAAATTTAAATACAAATCACTGAAAATATAAAAATAATGCTTCACTAATATGCCTCAAAAACCTCATTGTTCAACCTGCAAATCCAAACTAAAAATAGATCAGCTTACTTATCATACTCGATCGTCGTCTCAGAGCGTCGCCGGCATGGGAGGTAGCGCCATGCTGGCGCGTCAGTGGCAACAATTGTGTTAATGGGTTCACTATAAATTTTAGGCTTTTCTTTGCAAAACACGAACCCTAACAACTACATCCATGCAAATATTTTCTCCACGACAATCTTCTTTTACCATCAAATCCATAAGTTAAGAAATCATGTTTTACTAAAACATAACTCTTTATTATCAAATTTCAATACTTTACAAGATACCCAGTAAAATCCTGTTTCTCCCCTTAGCTATGGAATGGTAAGACCTATATATAGTTATAGGGATGTGATGAACAGAAAAATGACGTGTAAAAGAATAAGACAACTTGTAGAGTAAAATATAGAATCTTACACTCGTATCTTGAAAACTAAATAAAATGCATGGAAAAAAGTTACAAGGTTATAGAGTGGTTCATTACCAAACAAAAGCACCTTGTTCAAAGAAACTCTAATAAACTTTCGTAACAGTATAGATCATCACACTAAATCAAGTCACAATGTACTCCTTTCTTTCTTAGTAGTTTTGTATTTAAGAATTATTTGATTTTAAATCGTTTTCACCCTACAACATATTATTATTATTGTATTTAGTTAAAATTTCATACAGGATCTCTAATTTCTAAATTTTAACTACAAAAAAGAAAAATTCCTTTCGTTCAGTAACGCATATCTTCCAAAATTCAGCTTTTCTTTTGTTTTTAGTTGCTGCTTTTCCGAAGTTAATGAGTAAGATAATATTTTTTGTTTTCTGTATGTTTTCTGAAGTTATAAATCAATTTTCTGAGATTAATGGAAAATTATGATTTGTCCACCATTGATTTTTCATGATTTGTGTGTGTGTGAGTTGCTTTTACAAGATACTCAATCACCGGAAATTAAAAGTGGTTATCCAAGGCGTACATAACATACCATTGCTAAATTTTATGTATGTTTTATTAGCTTTCTTAGTAACATAAGTGCTTACTCTCAGTAGCTATTTTTGATTTTTCGGATTTGTTTTTCGATTTTTATTTTAAATTCTGATTTCTGTTTACAAATGGGAAATCATTTTTATAAATTTTGATGTCATATTTTTTGTTTATATTATTATTAATATTGCATTTCCCTACAAATATTTAAACTGCAATTTTTCATAAAATTGAACTGATGTGTGTGTGTGTGTGTACACTATGAAAATCTTAATTATCTTAAAATTATATTTTCTTAGAATTAAATTTCAAAATCAAACATTATTATAAAATGGACATCCTTTATTGTCATTTCAAAGGTAGGTTGTATTTTAAGTTAAAGAATTCCTATGAGAATGACCCTTAAATTACTTTTTTTCTTTTAACAATATTTTTTCTGCCTAATTTCTACTTCCAAATTTTTTTCTAAGTAAAGCTTTATATCCAATTAATATTTAATCACTAGTTTACATTTAACTTTATTGTTTCTTTGATGTTAATACTCTAGAGCCAAGAAAATAAATTAAAAATTTTACCGCGTAAGAAATATAATGACGTACGTAAAGAAAGTTGAACAATTCATTTGAAATTATATCCACTCAAACAAAAATGCTTTTCAAAAGATAAATGGTTATTAGAATATTTTAAAATTAATTTCGTATGAGATTCGTGCTTCTTATTCCCAATTTGATGATGTTACAAATGTAAGCAAATATAATGCCAATGATAAAAAAATATAAATACAAATGTTAATGCAATTGAAATTGTTTTTCCTCTAAAAGATTTTTTAAAAAATTACTAAGATATTTGAGTATGCAAATGTAAAAATTTTGTTTAACATTAATTGCCGAAAAGTGCTTTTTGTGAAAAGCACTTATCATAAGTGTTTTTTTATCTTAAATTGTTTTTAATTGTTTTGTAATTTTTAAAAACACTTTGTAATTCCTCAAATAATCTTCATAAACGTTTCTAATTATATGTTAAAATTAAAAGCTGTTGTTAAAAATGTATTCTAAAATATCATTTATAACATAATTTTACTATGCGTAAAATATTTATGAAAAGATTATTATTTCTCATGGAATTTTTTCATAATGTTTTTCTTAAATATTATACCATATTTCTGATATATATATATATATATATATATATATATATATATATATATATATATATATATATATATATATATATATATATATATATATATATATATATTCACTAAAATTCATTCAAACATCTTCAATTTTATTGGTTTTTAAAATTCATAATTTTAAGTTATGTCTCTTTGGAAATTACACGTGTTTATGTGAGAGAGTTTCGTTTATTATATAAATCCCAATTAATTAAACTATCGAATGTCTACTGATAATTCTTACAGGATCACAAACAAAAATATTGGAATTCAAAAGAAATGTGTTGTAAGATGTTGTTTATAATTATATAGAAAGAACAGCTTGCCAATTATTTTTCAAAGAGGTACAAGAAATTAAATTCTTTGTACACAAGAAAGTAGTTCGCCTTTTTCAAAGAAAATATGATGTTGAAAAATTTCCCTTATATATAAGTCGTAAAAGTACAAGGGCTTAAAAGTTCATCTTTTCAAAGAAATATATGCGAAAATGCATTTATTCAAATAAGCTGATCGTTTTGCATTTCAAAACGTAATTTTCATATATTTTGGCATTGGAAGCCTTAGAACTTCTTTCATTGACATTAGAAGCCATAGAACTTTATTATTTAAAATTATGTACCGTGTAATAAAGTTCTCCATGAAATGACAAAGCAAAACTAATACTGAATGATAGGGTAATTTCAAAATACAATTCCTGTGTTCACTTGAAAAAGGTATAAAAATGAATAAAAATGATTTTTGACAACATTTTTTGTATTCCTATACATAAAAGAATCTCTTAATAATCTGTATGTATATAATTATTCAAGGAATCTGATGTGGAATAAAATTCAGTTATTTATATGTGTCGTAAAACAATTATACTAATAATTTCTAGAAGCATTTAATTCATATGGTTAACAACTGATTTCTGTTACATTCTTAACGAAAATATAAACAAGAATACAGTCTCATTAACAGCAAACATAAACCTACAGGAAAATGTCTATTTTAAAATGTAATTCCAATTTCTCAACGGCATGCTAAATGTCCATACCAGTAAAAGAATTTGAATACGTTCAATTCAATAATTGATTAAATGAATCAATCAAAATTTATGCAGCAAATTCTACTATTTATTTGGTAAAAAGGGAAGATAATTCAACCCATCTTAGGCATTGATTCCCACAAATTAAAGAAGAAACTCAGTTAAGGTCATTATCCATTACCTCGCTCTATGTAGGCATGCTTATGATGGCATATTAATGTATGCTTATGATGGCATATTAATTGCAAAGTAAAAGTGTTCACTTTTATTGACGTAAAAAGTGATAACTTCCATGTAGATATTGATGTTAAGAGCACAAAATATTCTTGTTTTACTGCCTCTAATGGACAGTACTAGTTTCTTAAAGGACATTTTGATTTAATTATCAACGCTCTTATATATATATATATATATATATTTAATAGAAAATTATACAGCTTCTTAAAAAAACTAATATATATATATATATATCATAGCTGCCAACTCTATTGATTTTTTGGCAATTTCAGCAAATATTTTAAAAGCAAAAGCACAGCCGAAATTTTTCTGAATAATAAAAGTATATTGAGTAGTTTTAGGAGCTTAATAGTCAACACATGGCTCACTAATAATAATAATAATATATATGTATATATATAAGATAAAACATGAAAAATATTGAAATCAGAAATATGAAATTGGAAAAACACTAAAATATACGATACAAATGACAAGAAAAAGAAGGTACAGAGACCAAGTTTTCATCAGGAGGGAGATGGCCAGCTATGCGAAAGAATTATCTTTTCTGACTTGCTCGAAGGACAAACATCTAAAAATATTCGAGCAATTCCCCCGAAATGTGTTCGTATTAAAAGAAATTAGGTAAAAATTTGAATAAATATAAATGCAGAAAATCAGAAATACAAACAATAAATGAAACATGTATGCAGAAAATTAGAAATACTCACAATAAAAGAATCATATGAATTGCAGAAAAAATAAATACAATAAAAGAATCATATGTATTGCAGAAAAAATAAATACAATAAAAGAATCATATGTATAGCAGAAAAAATAAATACAATAAAAGAATCATATGTATTGCAGAAAAAATAAATACAATAAAAAAATCATATGTATTGCAGAAAAAATAAATACAATAAAAGAATCATATGTATAGCAGAAAAAATAAATACAATTAAAGAATCATATGTATTGCAGAAAAAATAAAAAAACATAATACCAAAGTGAGCAAGCGAGATTGAATTTATAAATGAAAATAGTGGGAGAGTTTCCAAAAG
Source organism: Latrodectus elegans (assembly GCA_030067965.1). Taxonomy (NCBI): domain Eukaryota; kingdom Metazoa; phylum Arthropoda; class Arachnida; order Araneae; family Theridiidae; genus Latrodectus; species Latrodectus elegans. Next base: position 80,119,794 of record CM057816.1, on the reverse strand, counting down.
TAATTTTGAAATTCGAGTAAAGAAGGGTTACCAGGAGTAATTAAATTTAAAAGTTAAGTGGTATAGAAAAATTATATATATAGGTGTTTTCAGGATTCTTATAAGAACTTCAATGCTTGGTTGAGCCTTCTGTATACATAGAGTATATATTCTGTAGTTTTAAAAACGACGCATTACTTCAATCTTACAAGCGATTCCCTACTTCCTACATATTTTGAAATAAAATTAATTGGAATATTATTATTTTTAGGCTAACTATTAGGCATTTAATTTGATTTTTATTAGATTCATAGTTGTTACAGGTATTATAAATACGATTAAGTTCATTAATTATAATGTTTCTGTGTGTTTTTAAAATATTTGAGTTTCAGGAAATTAATTTATTAACATGAAAATTAAATTGATTTGTTTTGTCGAATACATCAATATTAAATAGTAGAATTATTAAAAGTTATAAATAAATCCAAAAATTCTGTTTTAGTATCAAATAAATTAGTTTTAATTAGAGAAAGATCTTCAGGATAAACAGTTTTAGAAATATCTTTAAATTTCAAATTGTTGAAAATAATGAAATCATCTATGTATCTGAAAGCAAAAGGATATTTATAAAAGAATTTTTTTTTCAAATTAATGTAGAAATAAATTTGCTAGTGTGCTGGAAAAATTGGATCACTGTGGAATTCCACAATTTTGAATAAAAATATTTTCACCGTTAAATATAACATTATTATAAATAGACATTTTAACTATATTATTCCAGTATTCAAGATTAATATTTAACATTTTCCTATAGTCCTGATAATAAAGGTGTAACACATCGTTTAATTTATCAATATTATCAATTATATTATATACTTTTTTTCTAAACCGCGTTTTAACTTTTAAATTTAATTACTCCTGGCAACACTTCTTTACTCTAATTTCAAAATTACTTTTGGCAACTCTCCTACTATTTTCATATATAAATTAAATCTGATTTGCTAACTTTGGTATTATGTATTTATTTTTTCTGCTATATCTATTATTCTTTTATTATATTTTTTTTCTGCTGTACGTATTCTTTTATTGTAGGTATTTCTAATTTTCTGTATAAATGTTTCATTTATTGTTAGTATTTCCAACTTTCTGTATTTATATTTATTCAAATTTTTTACCTAATTTCTCTTAATACAAACGCTCTTCGGGGGAAATGATCGATTATTTTTAGACATTTGTCCTTCCAGCATGTCAAAAAAGAGTATTCTTTCACATAGCTGTCCATCTCCCTCCTGATGAAGACTTGCTCCCTATGCCTTCTTCTTCTTGTCATTTGTATGGTATATTTTAGCGTTTTTCCAATTTCATATTTCTGATTTCAAAATTTTTCATGTTTTATTTTATGTATATTAGCAAATCTTTCTTTAGCTGCTTTTCGCTGGCTAGATTTCCTATTTTATTGTATTGTATTTTCAGTATTGTATTTATTACTTTATATAAATATATTTTCTCTCTCTCTCTCTCTCTGTATATATATATATATATATATATAGATATATATATATATATATATATATATATATATATATATATATATATATATATATATATATATATATATATATATATATATATATATATATATATATATATATATATATATATATATTAAATTTCATAAAAACTTATAAGTTACCAATTTTAAACTATTTTAAATTACCAATATCGCCAATTATACAAGATGTTTTTAATTAAATTATTTATTTAAATTTAATAGTGTCATTGCTGAATAAATAAACGAACTATTCTCTTTAATTAAAGAATTTTAATTTCAAAGTTTACAGGTGAACTTCTTTTTTAATAAAAAAGGGAAATCTATGATACACCAATCTATCTCTGTATATATATGCTATGATTTTAACTATATAAATAACCGAACAAAATTACATTTGTTACTCTAAGCACTGACAATTTTGTTTATTTTTTGCTCTACAATTGGATTTTGTAAGAAGGCTGATGCGTACAACTTAAAATAAATTCACTAAAAGCATTTGCGTCAAGCCCCTTAGATCTAAGTTTTACTTAGATCAAGTTTTACTTGATTTTAAACTCCTATAAATATCTGTATTTGAAATGGAAATTGAACTCATGAACTTTTTAACAAAAGGCCAAAACGCAAACTATGAAATGGGATCTTAGCTCTGAAAAAATAATAAAATTTTTTTAATAAAAATTATGTGCGAGCATAAAAATTAATTATATTTAATCATACTGCTTTAAAGAAAACGTTGTTTATAAAAAACACAGTATATAAAAAATATGACAAAGAATTGTCAGGTTGTTGAGGTTAACAAAGAAATAATTTTTAATTATTAATTTTATGAAATATATTCTAAAAATACGAATAAAACATTTCTTACACAAAGCAGAAGTGTATTGTTTTCTGAGTAAAAATAGCTTGCTATAACAAAAAATCTAGATTTTTCTAAATATATTCTATGAAACTATTAGTATAGTTAAAGAGAGAAAAAGAAATTTTAAGAAAATAATTTTACTATATTTCACCTTCTTTTACAGTTTTAATCACGTGGCAAAACGTTCATTGTTTTTTCTTTTTTTTTAATATTTGTTTTACTTTGAGAGAATTCTTTGTCACCGCATATTGTTGCTCGCCACATTGTCTTTCACATTTTTAATTTTTATGAAATTAATTTAAATAATTTTCCCTTTACTATTTTTTTTATGAAATACAATATATGGTAGATTATTTTTTAAAAGAAAGTATTCACTTTTTTTAAAAATTAAAATTTTTTCCAATAAATTTGAAAGTGCTCAGATGACAGCCTTTTAAGTTATTTGATATCTCCTATATAAACTGTTTCTGAAAGATCTTTTCTCAGATAATATGTAAGATATTTATGTATCAAAGGAAAACAAAAACAAAAATGTTGAAGGATCCCCATCAATTGAAATGAAAGAAGAAGCACAAAGTCCCCGTCTCTCGTTATTCAATAATACCTGGGATTGAACCTGAAACATTTCTGTTTATAGAAAGCTGTCCTCTGTTGATACCAAGATGAGTCTTCATGATTGCTTTATTTTTAATTTGTAATTGTATAACAACGCATAAGGAGCAAACTATTAAACTATTATATTTGAATGTGAGCTGTTTTTCACATTTCTGGTAAAACTTTCCATAGATCATAGTCTATATTCACGTGTCTACATAGAAAAAAGTATGAAAATTCCTAAGCCTGCATCTCGTCCTCCAGCATCAAATATACAGCTTATAATAGTCTAATTTTGATTCTTCAGTTGCAACTGAACTTTATTATGTTTACATTTAATGCGAATGCATAGTTTTTTTTTTCCACTTTGTAAATAAGAAGTCTTTTTCTAAACATAAATTCGCAGGAACATCATTAATAGCTTATAATCTGGTTTTGGGTAAATATTTTGTATATATTGTTGGCATCATTCTAAGTTTTTATTTATTTTTTCTTTTGAAAATTTATTTCCTAAGGGCAAGAATGACAACAATGTGCAAGGGCTAATTTTTCACAGGAAATCAACTCCGAAAAGTGTGCGTAGTTTTTATTGCTTTACTGGTAATACAGGAATGCTACAAATGCTGTCATCAGCATATCATTCGGTCACATATATGCTATATATATATACATGTGTGTGTGTGTGTGTGTGTGTGTGTGTGTGTGTGTGTGTGTGTGTGTGTGTGTGTGTGTGTGTGTGTGTGTGTGTGTGTGTGTGTGTGTGAGAGAGAGAGAGAGAGAGAGAGAGAGAGAGAGAGACCGACCAGAATGATGCCAAAAATATATTCAAAATATTTTCCAAAATATATATAGATGTATGTATATATATAGTTGGAATAAACTATATCATATACAATAATGACAGCATAGCTCTTATATATATATATATATATTTCTTATAACATTTTGTGTAATCATATATGTCTATTAATGAATACCATTTAAATAATGAAATATTTTCAGAATTTAAAACTGTTTTTATGTATCTTAATAACATTAAAGTATCAAAAATATTATCTAATTACATGTTTTAGTAATTCAGAGTAAAATTTCGATTTACGATTGGAATGCGATATTTAATTAGAAAATACGTTTCGTTTTAAATAATTATTCAATAATTAGTGCTATCTTTTTATTTAATAAAAATTGTTCAAAGCAAAATAAGTTTTCATTTTTCATCTAACAGAAAAATATATTAAAATTCTTTATAAAACTTTCTAAATTTAAAATAAATGAAGAATATATTTAATTTTATAGGTATTTTCTAAAATTATTTTTGACTGTTATATTTCTTTCTAAAATTTTAATTTTCTGATCTTTATAGTTTCTACAGGACAAAAATTTCATACGAAATATATCTTTACCTTGACATAATTTAATGAATTGAAATCTACGATTAAGTAACAACTTAAATATATTTTAAGTTATACATTTAAATTTCATGATGTTCATTAAAATTCTTTTCTAAATTTTAGGTAATGAAATAATAAATAATTTTAATAGTTACTTTTTAAATATATTCTTTCATTTAAAAAACTACTTGACTTAAATGAAATATTTCAAAATAAATTTTAATTACTGTTTGCAAAATTCCTTGATATATTGGAGCTTACTTATCAAACAATATATCATATATACTTTATAGTATAAGAAACACTTTTCCAAAAAATGTAAATTTTGTTTTCCTCGGTCCAACTTGTAAGGTATTTCTGTGTAGTATTTTGGAAAAATATTTCCTCGTATGAAATATTTATTAGAAAACTCCAACTCTCCCTATGAATTTCATTGAATAGAATAGCGTTGAAGAAAGTATGTTTTGAATCTTTTGGTTGCAGAAGATATTTTATTGAAATAGCAACTACATTTTGTTAAAATTTGTGAATAAAGTAATCTCTTCTTGAGCTTGTGTAATGTAAACATTTATAGTATTTAAATAAACTCTTCAACTCCTCCTTTATCATGATATTTCGATTTATGTCTAGCAAAGAACTATTAAAAAGTAAACGTTTTACCTTTTAATAAACATCCAAGAAGTTTTTAATTTGTTTCATTGAGGCATCTCTAAGTCCATCAATACTTAAAAATAGTAAAGATGGATGTTAAAGTGTTTGATGAATTGACTAGTACATTGAAATGCATGATTATTTTAGAGCGATGCTTTGTAAATTTAGGTGTAATGGAATTTTTAGAATTAATATTCCATAATACATACATTATTATAAATTAAGATAGTTACATCTGTGAATGATAATTCACTTTGTCAATTTACACAAACTTACACAAATTTATATGGTTGAGATCTTAGGATTGATTTTATGACCATAACTCGAGTATTGATTTATAAAATTATTTTATATTTAAAAACTCTATTAAATATATAATAATTATGCATTTGTATTCTTATATATATATATATATATATATATATATATATATACTTTTGCTTTTCCTTCTGTTCCATTGCCAACGTGTTAATGGTTTGAATCAATGGAAAACGGAAGAGGAGGCTTTTTTTTTGGCACTTGACTTAGGTCATTCAATGGTAAATGTACAAGTCAAGAAAATAAAGACATCTCAAAGTCAAACTCATGTATGGAAATTATTCTTAAAATTTCAGCTTGTGAAGACATGATAAACGAATTTAAAGTCAAATAAAGAAGCTTTAACTGATTTCAAGTGAACTTGAAATAACACAATAGATGTTGAGGCAAGAAAACTTGAATCTGTGAAAAACACAAATTAGAAAAGATAACAATTACAGGAAATTATATACAGGAAATATATATATATATAATATAAATTTGCTTTATATTTAAAACTAGTAGAGAAGACATTTTTTACATACTTCAATACTTGATGAAGCTCAACTTTTTTCTACATGCTCCAATTTTGGGCTTCGCACTTGATTTTATGACCATAAACCGAGTATTGATTTATAAAATTATTTTATATTTAAAAACTATTAATATATAATAATTTTGCATTTATATTCTTATATGTATCTAATATAAAATTAATTTATATTTAAAACTAGCAGAGAAGACATTCTTTACATACTGCAATACTAGATGAAGCGCAACTTTACATGCTCCAGTTATGGGATTCTCACTCCATTTTCCTGTATTTTTACAGAGAAAGAATCTTATTTTATCTTCTAATTACTTAAGAGACCTCATAATTGTTTGTACTGCCTACGTTTGTTGTAATGTATTTTAACCGGAATTTACAGGAAGGAATTATTCCTAGAAAGTAAGCCTCGTTTATATGTTTAAAGTGAATAAACCCGAAAATCTAGCAATCTCTCTTTGTGACAGTCATGCATGCGGAAGGCAGAAGCCCAACATCCATCTCCTGTAACTCGTCAGTATTTCGTGTCGAATTTTAAATCTTTCATTCTGAAGAGCGTTATTTTATCATTAGGACACAGTTTGCGACAATGGAAAACTTAATACATATTTCCTATCGCTTCACAATAGAAGTTTTACAAAAGACAATTTTATTTACTTTGGTTATTTTACGCCGTTCCTACGAAAAATGCTTGAAAAGAAAAAAAATATTAAATCACCCTTGCCTATTTAAACGGATCAAAAAGTGAGTTGTTTCCTTTTGCTTTTCCTTCTGTTCCATTGCCAACATGTTAATGGTTTGAATCAATGGAAAACGGAAGAGGAGGCTTTTTTTTGGCACTTGACTAAGGGCATTCAATGGTAAATGTACAAGTCAAGATAATAAAGACATCTCAAAGTCAAACTCAAATATGGAAATTATTCTTAAAATTTCAGTTTGTGAAGACATGATAAACGAATTTAAAGTCAAATAAAGAAGCTTTAACTGATTTCAAGTGAACTTGAAATAACACAAGAGATGTTGAGGTAAGAAAACTTGAATCTGTGAAAAACACAAATTAGAAAAGATAACAATTACAGGAAATTTTGGAATCAATATTTCTAAATATTTGAAAATTTGTAAACTAATTATATATTTAGAATAACAAGTAGTTTAACTATTTTAAAAAATTTACTTATGGAATAGAATGATTTGGCTATGGTCTCATGTGAAACGAAAGGCTTAACCATTTTATTGTTAATAAAGGAAATAAGTAATGAAAAGGCTAAACGTAATTTTCATTTTCATTGTGTGAAATCCTCTGTCTAGATTTCTAACAGTTATTCAATTGAACCTTACTTTGTGGTTGAAACTATGTATACATTTATGTATTTGAATATTTTCATATACATTTCTCAAGTGAATGGACTAATTTTATTATTTGTAACAATATCACTTTCACGGCTAATTTTAAACGAATTATTTAATAAATTAAAAGGGTTTTTGTGCGTTCTAGAATGAGCTTGAAATGTACTAAAACATACAAAAGATTTTTAAAAATGAAATATTGTGTGGTAAAATGAGCTTAACTCTATTTTACCGTTAAATTAAAAGCAACTGAAAACATATGTTTTTCTAAAACTTTATTATCGAATCCAAAATTTTCAAAACAAAATAATTACTCACAAGAATTGATTAGGAATGTTTAATATATAATAAATAGTATCATTTTAAACCTCTTATATCAGAATAATGTTCCTTTACTTAGCTTTTTTAAATGTCTGTTCAACCCACTTAGTGGAAATTTTTTTCTAAGCTTTCTGCATGTATAATATCATTTTCTTCCAAAGATTTAATATTGTTTACTGTAAAATTATTAAGACAAAATTAATATTTTATAAAACAATAATGTGTCATAGGTTTTTCTACCTTGTAACAAGGAAAAATCATTACTAATTCAAATGTGAAATACGGCGTTAGTGTTAACTATTTCAAAAGTAATGTATTTGCATATAAAGAATTTTATATTTAAAGTCTGCTATTCACCTCGTTAATATTTACCTTCGTTGAAAATATAGGCTTCCCTTATACAAGAAATATAACAGCAACAAAATATTCATCAAGTCTATCATACACTAATTACATAGGCTTATTGTGGAGGAAAATAATTTCCTTCTACGCATATTAATTATAAATATTAAAATATGCTTTCAAAATGAGCCGTTTATTGTGCATATTTTCCTACCGAAGAGTAAGTGCGTGTAGATATTTTTTTTAAGGTTTTAAGTTTTTTTGAGATTATGCATGGCAAGAAATATTCTTCTTAAAACTTAAATGTCAAATTTTGTGCTGTTTTTTATTAAACTCAGAACATACTTTTTGTTTGTAGTTCTTAATTTTAAGCAACCACTGATTGCAGATTAAAAGCTCCATATTGTCCATAATTCTCTTAACCTAAAATTTCAAACAATATCTTTTTCTACAGAATAGAAAAACAAATAAAATTAATGGTGATATTTGTTCTTCTGTAGTTTCCAATTTACTCACTGTCCTTTGTAGACAGTCATAATTTTGAGTTTTCCTTCCAATCATTTCAGAAAAAGTAGGTTCTCTAAAAAAAGCAACGTTATGAAAATTATTTTGATTTATAAAATAACCTTCAAAGTTAATATTTCAAAATGTAGTATGGCATTATAGTATGTCTTCTATAATTTGATTCAGAATTGTGATTTTACAAATTAAAGATGGTGATAGTATCCATTAAAATGGTTAATAGTTATATGTCTCATTCCATTCTGAGAAACAGAAAACTGAAAGATTGGATTTCCAGCCTGAAATTACAAGTGTGTTGGGCAAGCGATCGAATGATATCAAAAGTTGGACAATCAAATTATTTAGTGAGGGACTCACACAACTGATCAAACTGAGTCCCCCGAGAATCGTTGCACTGTTGACAAAAGCGAAATAAGCAGCTGGCACGAGCTGTCGTAGATTCCTGGTATCGTGTTGGTTTTGTTCCGCGGCTACAACTAATGTCACTAGGAGATTTTCTACTAAATTTGACTGTCGCTTTTTACACTAAAGATTTAAAGTGCCTTAGAAGAATAAAGTCAATAGGTTGTAATGTGAGGTGAATGAGGAAACCACTGGATCTCAACTTATCCTTACCGTGAGAGGTGATCAAGGAGTTCTCAAGACATTGGTAAACATAAGCGATGATAAACATCCAGTTTACCCAATAGGAGTACAATCTATCATTTCATGGAAAGTACGTTAGAAAAGCGGAGAATGCTTATAAACTTATCCTTACCGTGAGAGGTGATCAAGGAGTTCTCAAGACATTGGTAAACATAAACGATGATAAACATCCAGTTTACCCAATAGGAGTACAATCTATCACTTCATGGAAAGTACGTTAGAAAAGCGGAGAATGCTTATAAACTTATCCTTACCGTGAGAGGTGATCAAGGAGTTCTCAAGACATTGGTAAACATAAACGATGATAAACATCCAGTTTACCCAATAGGAGTACAATCTATCACTTCATGTAAAGTACGTTAGAAAAGCGGAGAATGCTTATAAACTTATCCTTACCGTGAGAGGTGATCAAGGAGTTCTCAAGACATTGGTAAACATAAACGATGATAAACATCCAGTTTACCCAATAGGAGTACAATCTATCACTTCATGGAAAGTACGTTAGAAAAGCGGAGAATGCTTATAAACTTATCCTTACCGTGAGAGGTGATCAAGGAGCCCTCAAGACATTGGTAAACATAAACGATGATAAACATCCAGTTTACCCAATAGGAGTACAATCTATCACTTCATGGAAAGTACGTTAGAAAAGCGGAGAATGCTTATAAACTTATCCTTACCGTGAGAGGTGATCAAGGAGTTCTCAAGACATTGGTAAACATAAACGATGATAAACATCCAGTTTACCCAATAGGAGTACAATCTATCACTTCATGGAAAGTACGTTAGAAAAGCGGAGAATGCTTATAAACTTATCCTTACCGTGAGAGGTGATCAAGGAGTTCTCAAGACATTGGTAAACATAAACGATGATAAACATCCAGTTTACCCAATAGGAGTACAATCTATCACTTCATGGAAAGTACGTTAGAAAAGCGGAGAATGCTTATAAACTTATCCTTACCGTGAGAGGTGATCAAGGAGCCCTCAAGACATTGGTAAACATAAACGATGATAAACATCCAGTTTACCCAATAGGAGTACAATCTATCACTTCATGGAAAGTACGTTAGAAAAGCGGAGAATGCTTATAAACTTATCCTTACCGTGAGAGGTGATCAAGGAGTTCTCAAGACATTGGTAAACATAAACGATGATAAACATCCAGTTTACCCAATAGGAGTACAATCTATCACTTCATGTAAAGTACGTTAGAAAAGCGGAGAATGCTTATAAACTTATCCTTACCGTGAGAGGTGATCAAGGAGTTCTCAAGACATTGGTAAACATAAACGATGATAAACATCCAGTTTACCCAATAGGAGTACAATCTATCACTTCATGGAAAGTACGTTAGAAAAGCGGAGAATGCTTATAAACTTATCCTTACCGTGAGAGGTGATCAAGGAGTTCTCAAGACATTGGTAAACATAAACGATGATAAACATCCAGTTTACCCAATAGGAGTACAATCTATCACTTCATGGAAAGTACGTTAGAAAAGCGGAGAATGCTTATAAACTTATCCTTACCGTGAGAGGTGATCAAGGAGTTCTCAAGACATTGGTAAACATAAACGATGATAAACATCCAGTTTACCCAATAGGAGTACAATCTATCACTTCATGGAAAGTACGTTAGAAAAGCGGAGAATGCTTATAAATCAACTCGAGTATCCATGCTCCTTGTTCTTGTTTGTTGAGTTTATACTTTTCTTTTTTCACCTTTCAATGTGAAATATGACCCTAGGTTCTATGGTAGTTATTGCTCATCTTGATGGCTAATATCATATTTCTTAATTCGTAAAATCTATTTACAATCACCCAGTATAAGTTCCTAAATATTTTAATTCCATTTAATGTTTTATATATAGTTTATATTATATTTTTAAAGCTTACTATAGAAATGCTATAGAGCTCCATCTGTTTGCAAAATACTGAAAAAATTTTATTATTTACTCTCTTATTCAATACGCTAAATTATAAATATAAATTTGGGATTTTTAGGTTAACTTCATTAATATGTAGGGAGTATGGAAATAAAATGCAATTAATCTGTATGTAAAAATAAATGTGCCTACACACAGCTATATATTATGTAAAAATGTATGGTTATATGCAAAAATATTTTTGTATTTTCACTTATATAAATAGAAATAATTTTTCTAAGCCAGTTTTTAAATAAAATTATATTTAATACTTTAAATGGCAAATATTAAAATGCTTGAAAATTAAGTTTTTAGAATGACAAGAAAAAATACATTCTACCTTTTTTTATTACCATTGTATGGACATTGAATATAAGATAAGGTTTTGTTACTTTCAATTGCTTAAATTTTATCAATTCGTTTGAAACAATGACTTTTTTAAGTATTTAAAACTTGAGCATTTTGAATATTGAAACATTTTAATTTAAATTTGTCTCAAATAATAATTCTCTAATTTGTATATTTAAATTTAAAAAATGGTAGAATGTATCTACATTTGATGTTGAAAAAAATTATCATTCATTTAGAAAATATATCAATTATTTAGCATATTTATCCTCTTGTGTATTGTTGAAATCATTCAAACTTTATCTAAAAGAAATTAATCGTACAATACTCCATTTTGAAACACAGAGGAATTGTAACCAAATTTTCGCTTAACATACACCAAAATAAAGAGAATAGGCCGTTCCTTTATTTTAGCTCAATAATTGCTCAACTTTATCACACACAACTTAAGAGATGAAATTTAACATTATATTGCCACAGATAATACATAAAATTTACTTTAAAAAACACAGTAGGAAAGAAATGTAAATTAAATTAGCTATGAATCGAATATCGTTTTCAGAAATATTTTAATTTGCATGTTTTTAATATAAATTTCAGATATGCATTCATTTCATTTCCCAAATGAACAAATGTATGGGAAAACGATTGTTTAAAAATCTAAGAAAATAAATGCGTCATTTTGTGGAAACATTTTATAGGTTGTATTTTTTTTAACTTTTTGGTTGCCATCAAATAAGAGAGAGAGGAATTAGTTATAAGTTTATCAAGCCATGCAATAATTTCCAAAAAATTGTATTTTAAATTAATTATATAATAACCTATTGATTTGATTTTCAACACCTTACATCAAATATGTAATATAAATCCTGGAAACAAGTAAAAAGAGCATATTTTTAATTTTTGTTTATGTTAATTCCGGTTGTATTGTGATTCACCAAATTACAATGGATTAAAACAGTCAGAAAAAAGATAACTAATTAATTAAAACTACTTCCTATCTTGCATTCTTTAGGCAGCCTCCAAAGTATTAAAACCTTAACGTTTGTAGTTTTTATGTTTGAAGATACTTGAAAAATTTACAATCAATTTCTGCATATATCTTTGCTGACATAAATGGTTAAACTTGTGATTGTTTTACTGTTGTATTGGTGGACAGTGATGAAGACATGATCGGGCTTGTTTGGGCTGGATTTATTTACATCATCGATTTTAATCACATCATATGAAAAAAAAAACGTAAAATAATAGTAAGAAATGGAAAATATTAGCTTTGTTAGGCAATGTACTATTCAAAATTTCCCATGGACTATTTTCGGAAATATATTTATACAAAATAATGAAATCATTTTTATTACCCTGTATGTAAGTGATCACAAAACTTACAAAGGCTTTGAGGACAATTCTGTTTATAAATCCTATCATGAGCTACCAACTATTTTTAAAACATTAGAATTAATCCCTAATATATACTGTAGTAACAAAATTTTGTGTAACGAAATACATAATATTATATATAGCAAATAGAAATAAACTCAAATTAAATTGTTCATGAGAGTGAATCGAAGTGCATTTAGAAATAAATGTCAAAAACCATAAATATTTTTTATTTATCTCATTAATTGCCATTATAATGATTCAATTAATTTTGCCATTAACAGTTTTTTAATGATAAGACAAAATATAGTATCAGTAATTCAAATATACCTCCCAAGTTTTCATCAGAGAGCCAGTTTTTTGAAATTTATCAATAGTCCCTTTCTGTGTTTTAATTACTCTCATACTGAAAAAAATCTCACACAAATATACAGAAGAGTTGGATATTGCGTTCAATTTGTGACAAACCTGTACCAAAACTGACAATTTTTCATTAATAGCAAGTTACCAAATATTTTGAGAGTTTGAAGAAAGTAATTTTACAGGCAGATGTTTTGAAAATGAATTAGTTCCAACTCCTCTGTAACATTGTCTTCCTGAATATTAAAATTTTCCATGAAACAAATCGAGATTTCTTCATCATCTATCTTTATAAAAGGTGATTTGACAAACAATACTACCACTGGAACACTTTCGAAACATTGGTAGAGTTTCACTTCTCATTTATGAAATTATTTCAAAATATTGTTTACTGTTTTGAAAGAAGAATTGTGATCCTTATACATAAGGAATATCTTTTAAGCATTTAAAGAGTTTTACTTCCAATGTTCGCGGTTGCTAGAATTTTCCCTATTTAGCCCAGGAAGTAAAGAAAATGAGGGCTCTTTCATGCACTGAAGCTCCTAATGGATTTGCCATCAGAACCTCGAAAATGGGTGGGTCTTCGTAATTTAAAGAGAAGAGCCGACCAGAAGAACCTTAGAGATGGCCTGATATCCCGATAAGTATTTTTTCACGTGAAGAAATATTCGACCATGACATATTTTACATCCCTCAAATCAAACTGAACATTGGTGAACTCAAAGGAATCTTACTTGGATCAAGATTCGAACTCACTACCTTCCAGTAACAGGAGTGAAGCTCTAACCAGCCTAGCCAATGTGGCTCCAAATGCATAGCTACAACTGATTCGAAATATATTTTTCTTCGTAATTTCAGAAATTTTGATAAAAAATAGTACTGCCAATTCCTTTATCCTCACTTTGAGCCTGAATATTAAAGATATTAAAAGTTCAGATGCAGTCTGCGAGAAGAAAAAGCATTCTTCTACATCCAAACTATGTATCCAAGTTCCTATGTCCCTGACATTAAACTTATGAATAATTCTATATTTTGAAAGAAATCTTTAATGTTTGAAAAATAATTTTGTTTCCGTTCTAATAAATTCAGCTTAAGATGTTTTAATGGCCAACAAATAGGATATCGAGTTTCAGAAAAAAAGGTTCTGAATTCGATCAACTTATATTACATACTAATAATATGCGATATATGCTATGCTTTTGCATGCACATATATCTGGTGCTTTATTGCTTCCTGGGTTTTTACTTAGCAACAATATTTATAAGTCTTCCCGTTAAGAAATGAAGATGAGAAAATGTATAACAGCATTATACTGTGCACTTTAAAGTTCAAAAAAGGTGGTAATCCATTTATTATTAAAAATATATGAATGTCTGTTTTTCAAAACTTAATTGAAATTTATGATAAATTTCTTCATTCTGTAGATTGATTCGTTCAATATTTTTATAACGTTTTTATTAATCCTTCGTAATAAATTTAGATATGAATACAGTAACAATATAAAAAATTGATAAATTAAAATGTATTAAGTGTAATAATTATAAATTTATTAAAATATAATAAAGATTTTATTTAGTCAAAAATTATACCGTTATTCAGAAAAATTGACCTGAAAGCAATGAAAAACGAATCGAATAACAAGTCCTGAAATTATCTCACAATTTCAGGACTTGGTATTAGATAAGAAATTACTGGATTTAAAGCGCCTGACTTAATTTTGTACCCTTTATTGATTTCACCATTTACTCGACGCCATGAGAAATATGCCTTATATTTTCATTACTACCATATTAACTTTACTCCAAATTAAAATTAGAAATCTAGCTCATAACTCATATGAGTTATAATTGCAAGCTATTAATTTCAATTACAGTTATGAAGAATGCCCATTAAGGAATCCTTCCTTTCTTTCCTAAGTAGATTGATTAAATATGATTCAGTACCCGAAAGAATGCTTAAAATTAACCAGAAAAAAATTCATATGTTATGGAAAATCAATTGCTTTTTATCAATTTATATATTAAATCCAAAATTACAATTATTTTTAATAAAAATTAAGGAATAATGATTCAAGGCTTATAAATAAAATATGTCAGTAAATATATTTTTTTTGTATTTTAAAACAATGTATAGTTCTTGTATATACTTTCATTTTTCCTTCATTTATAGGGTGTCCAGAAAAGGAATCCCTGATTTCAAAATTATTTATGTCGAAAACAAAGATAGATAGAGAAATGCAGTAAACGGTATGTTTATTGTGGAAGCTGTAAGAATTTTATACAGCAGTTTGAAAAATTAGTTACAAAAACTGCTAACAGATGGCGCTATACACTGTAAAGCTTGTATCAGCATGCATAAAAGAAATAATCATATGAAAACAAAAATTCACATCACAATGTTTTCCAAATGTTCACCATTGGCACTATAGAGGTGGTGCAAACGAAAAATGAAATTTGAACATCATATTTCGTAGTGTCTCAACAGAAATAGGTTCACAGGCCACATAGATTGCCAATTCAAGCTCGTCCAGCGTGGTGGGATGCTTCGGGTAGGCAATGTCTTTCAATGTGCCCCACAAAAAATAGTCACAGGGAGTCAAATCTGGCGAATATGGAGGCCAATCAATGCCTGTACCAGTAAATTTGGGATATTCCAAAGCAATGACTCGATTACCGAAGTATTCATCAAGAAAGTGAAATACTTGTTTGGTACAATGTGGTCGGGCTCCATCTTGCATAAGGCATTCAGTACGTGGTTGATCCTCTAACACAGGGCTTCCCAACCTGGGATCCGTGGATCACTTAGGGGTCCGTTGGTTTTTTCTAGAGGGTTCATGGCTATCTTTGAACAGTGACTGCAGTTAACATCATATTAACCCTCAGGTAGTTTAGTGCTGGTATATGTGGCCTCCCTGTTCAAAATTCTGTAAACTCCGGGATCGCATGAGTGCTGGCTTACGTCTCTCGATGCATAGAAACCTTTTACGCATGATCTTCAGAAATGACGAGAGCTTAGCCGACCAATCAGAGAGTTCACTGCCTCGTATGCTCTCCTCGTTTTATGTGCGGTGAACGGTCACCTGCTTTTCCTCGTTTTTCTTGATGCATTATTCAATGTTGAGCTTCTTTCGTGAGTGCACCATTTGATTTTTGCACTGTTTATTACTTCCACCATGGATCGGTGGCTGAAATCGGGATCATTGAAGAAGCTAGCAGCTTCTCTATCGCTTTCACAGCAAGGAATACTTCCAGTTGACATGAATGACGAAAGAGGACGGCCAAATTAAGAACAGTTACATGACACGCCACAACCGGATTTATTATACAAAAACTCTATCTATTATGCAAGTTCTTGATTAGTTGCAGTAACCTGCGGAAATGAAATAATTAACAACCGTAAGTGCAACGAAAGTTATTTAAAAATAGGCATCATCGAGACAGAAGTTAAAATACAGTGTGAAATTTGCACACGAGTACTTTCGAACGGTTCGATGGTTCCAGTTAAATTGCTTCTTCATTTTGAGCGTACTCAACTGGATCTCCATACTAAAGAGATGGATATCTTCAAGAGGAAGAGCACTAAATTAGCTGCTTCTAAGCATTTCAGGAAAACGCATGCAAAAACAATTAATGAAAGCTAACTAAAAGTCTCTTTCTTGATAAGTTAACGGGTTATAAAGACAGGCAATTCTCATACCATTGCCGAAACCCTCATAAAACTAGGTATTAGCTATATTGTTTCTCGTATGTTTGACGATAAGGCAGTTAAACGTATATCTTCGGAGTGCCACTATCAAGCAATACTGTCAAGAGACGGATAGTTGATATGTCAAATGATGTGAAACAATCTCTGGTGTCTCACATCCAACACTATTCATTTTCTCTCAAAATATCTGATTCTAATGACGTTGCGGAATGAGTGATTCTATTGGCTTTTGTTCGTTATGCATACTCGGGATGTTTCGAAAAGTATCTCTTAGTCTGCAAACCACTACATGCCCATACAATAGATTCTGAAACATTCCGTTTGTTGCACGGTGTTTTAATGCATGGTCTAATTGCATCAATTCCATGGTCTAATTGCATCGATGTGTGCACTGATGGTGCCATGGTAGGTCCATTGGTAGGAGCGATAGCAAAAATAAAAGGCAGCTCGAAAGGTAGAAGAGTAGTCATTGTGTTTTCTACAGACATGCTTTAGCTACGAAAGAAAGCTTTAGAACAATCTGTTCGAGTTATTAATTACATAAAATTATGAATACGTAATTTATGAACAAAAACTGCATAAAATAATTACATAATTAATTACATAAAATTATGAACAAAAATGCCATTGAAGTAAAGACTTTTCCAAAATACTGTGGGAAGATATTCAAAGCCTTCATCATTCTCTACTTCTCCATACAGAAGTGAGGTGGCTCTCACGTACGAATGCACTCTCTCGATTATATGAATTAAGTTGGAAGCCCTAGCTTTACATTTAGACTGCCATAATATCAAATTAACAGAGATTATTAATGACGAAAATTGGCAAAGTGTATTTGCTTATTTGGCAGATATTTTCTCCAAGTTTAACGAAATGAATACTTGACTGCAAGAGAAAACTGTAACAATAGTCACTGCA
The DNA here is from genome assembly GCA_030067965.1 of Latrodectus elegans. Taxonomy (NCBI): domain Eukaryota; kingdom Metazoa; phylum Arthropoda; class Arachnida; order Araneae; family Theridiidae; genus Latrodectus; species Latrodectus elegans. The sequence continues at coordinate 80,102,112 of CM057816.1, read as the reverse complement.
AATGATAAAGTTCGAGCGCTCAAAAAGGAAATTAATTTTTGGGCAAAGAGTGTAGAGGAGGGGAAGTTAGAATATTTCCCTCTTCTAAATGATTTTCTTGAAGACAAAACATAGCAGCTTAGGAACAATTTGTTTCATTAACTCTTCAGATACCTCCGAAGCTTTGCATCATCATTGAAGCATTATTACCCAACAGCTCAAGATGAGACACTGCAGCAACACCAATGGATGGACAACCTATTCATTGCATCCAAAAAGCTGAATATTCTGTCGTAGAATGAATATGAGTTGTTGATAAAAAATTCCACCTACTCACGACCTTGAATTCTACTTTCGATAGTGATGTTTACTTACATTTTTGGAAACGTTTGGCTAAAGAAAAATTTAAAATACCCTTTTGTTGGAAAAGCAAAACGTGTTCTACTTCTCTTCGCCACAACATACATGTGCGAATCCGGATTTTCGATCTGTGTTTGCACCAAAACTAAGTACTAAAACTGCCTAGACACTGAACCTGACATCCGTCTCCAATTGTCAAGTATTGAGCCCAACTTTTCAAAATTGTGTCATCAGAAGCAACCTCAACCTTGACAGCAAGATTCAATTATTATTCCTACAAACTCATCTCTAGTTAAGAAGAACGCATTGTGTTTCTTTGACGAGCAGTGAATGTTCTCGGACTATAACCTTTGTAGGTATTTGTTCGTGTTTTCTATAAATTAATAATTAATTGCATTCTGTTTACATTGGTATTTTTGTTGTGAAAATTAAAATGCTATCCAACTAATGATTCCTTTCTTTGCAATATATTCCCCTCTACTCAATTAGAAATATGGCCTGCCTAGTGAGCTAAACGATGTGAGCAAGTATGTAAATGTTTAGTGTAGAAATTCCTACAAATGGAAACGTAGTTAGTTTAAAGTTGTTTTCATTCATCATTAAATCAAAGACTCTCGATTCTTCATGTGATTATTGAAAAAAATGGCACTTGCAGTATGAGGTTTTCAATTCCGATGAGCTTCGAGCTGAATTTTACTTTTTACTGTGCGCTTTACTGACAGGGTCCGCAGTGGATTTTTGCTTGAAAAAGGGGTCCTCCAGCTAAAAAGGTTAGGAAGCCCTGCTCTAACACTTGCTGTGTGGCGATACATTGTTCCAAAATTGCAATGTAACGTTCACTAGTAACCATTTCACGAAGGAAGAAAGGGCCAATAATGCCTCTGTTGCATAATGCAGCCCACACAGTAACTTTAGGAGAATACAGTGGTTTCGCTTCACACCAATGTAGATTTTCGGAACCCCAAAATCGACAGTTCTGTTTATTCATGGATCCATTCAGGTGTAAGTGTGTTTCATCTGTAAGCCAGATGCAGCCAACATCAAATCTTTCATTATCAATCATTGTGAGCATCTGATTAGCAAAGTCAACCCTTTGTTGCACAGCTCATACGGGTATGTCTGGTGAGTTTGAGTTTTGAATGGAAACATGTGTAGGCTCTTTCTCAGTATTTTCGGCGTGCTGGAACACTTTAAACCAGTATCAGTTGCAATTCTACGGACGGATGACATTGGATTTTGCTGAATATTTCCTGAAACTGTGGCGATATATTCAAGCGTAACTGCAGTTTGTTTGCGACCAACCTTCCCCACTGGATCCTCAGTTATACTGCCTGTTAGTTGAAATTTGGCGAAGAGCGTACGAATGGTTTTCGCATTGGGTCTTTTAGGAACATTAAACCGTGCTTGAAATCTGCTTCTTGTTGCTGTAGGTCTCTCTTTTAACCTGTGGTATTCTAGCACCAGAAAAACGCGTTGTTCATTGGAGTACATGGTCTTAATCTCTTCCCTCGGTAGGCTTAACTCCTTTCACACTCCAATAGTGGAACTGATCACTTTGGGCTTCGGATCAATATTTATACTAAGCATTACATATGGCGATTACAGTGCCATCTATTTGCAGCTTTTGTAACTAGTATTTCAAATTGCTGTATAAAATTCTTACAGTTTTCACTATAAAAATACCGATTATTACCTTCCTCTATCAATCTTTGTTTTCGAGATACTTAATTTTGAAATCAGGGAGTACTTTTCTGGACATCCTGTATTATCTGAGTTTAATCTGTATATTAAAATTATTTTACATTTTGTAGGAGCAACAAGTTTGGGATATTTATTAAGATATTCAGAGCTCGTGGGAAAATAGCAAATATGCTGAAGCGTTCACTCACCTCACATCTATTCGCAAAAATCGTAGGCACTTAATGAAATCCCGACTAGAAGATGTATGGCTGGCCAGAGCTAGAAGAAGATGTTTTCCATCCAATTCGATTCTATCTAGGTTTAATCTCTGGCATAAAGACCACACTGTCTATGCGGTGAACTTGAAACCATAGATCATATTTTCATAGACAGATCTTTATACGAACATCTGTGGAACCAATTACGAAAGAAGTTAAGAATAGGAGCATTGTCATCCTCTAGGGTATTTTAACTATCTACAAATCTGAAAATTAAAATTCTTGCTTGCTGCAAATTTCTACGCCTGTCTAACAGATTGTTTTCTTTATGAAAAATTAAAGTTTTAATATCAAAATCCTTGAACTATCCTTAAGCACAAATTTTATAAATTTGAATTTTCTGCTCATATCAAGACATATCTCTTAGTGTTCCAACTTCAATCAACTTTACTTAATGTTAGTCGATTAACCATAAATCTTCTCCAAATACTTTCTTCAATAAGAGCTACAAGCAACTTAGCATAGAGCTCCAAAAGGGTCCACCATAACCTACCTACCAACCTACCTCTTATCTCATATTATCCAATACAATGTAGTAATTCGAATATTAATTAAACGATCTTCAAAAGTTGCTTGAAGTTATGTTCTGACATAATCTCTTTGCAAATCAGTTTCGATATAATATTTGTGGAAAATTGTATACTATTCTGGCATTTCAGATCTCTTCAATTTTATTCTTTTCTGGTACCATAAATTAATCAAACTATTTCCTGAACAATTTTGAATCTAACTCAAATAATCAAACAGAAACGGTTTTGGTTCAGTGACATGTCAGTCTTTTTCCTTGAAACTTTTACTCAACTTGGGATATCCAAAATCTTTTGAAACATACCATCCCCATGAGATAATTAAAACAATGACATGTTTATAAAAACACATTTTTTCACATATTTAAGGTCAGTGCAAAGAGATTCTCAAATTCTGCAAATTACGGCATGTTGTTGATAAATCAATAGAGTCAATTTCATAATTTCAAATTTGCCTCATTTATCTCCTACACGCCTATGTTAAAAAAAGCTTAGCATTTCTTGTTACTATTACGCGTTTTTACTTGTCTAAGTAAAAACGCGTAATAGTAATACTAATTATTTCATGAAAATATTTCATAACTCTGTTATTTATCATACTAGTCACTTTTTTTAACTTTTGAACTGTTTAAATTTATATAATCTGTATTACCGTTATTTCAGAAATATAACAATCGGCATATTCATACATACAACGGTTGAATTTTCAGCAGTGTGATATTTCTACTGATGCAATGCTCAAGTGTGCTCTAAAGATAATAAAAGTATTCTAGGCTGATTTTTTTTTTATAAATATAAATTAGGAATTGAGTGGAAATCCATGAAAATATCGTCAGTATTATGAAGCTGGAAATGCACTGATGTTATATCATCAAAGAAGGTCGTGGTGCTCTCTATCTGGGAAAGGTGTCATTCTTGTTACCGATAAGTGAAAAGATGATACCCGATTCAACAGAAGATCCATCATGTTTATTAATTACGTCTTGGATATGTAAAATAGGTCCTGGTTGCCATATCTTTACATTGGCGTGAATTGTATTTTTCAGCTAGTATGTCGTTTAATGTCAAAGAGGGTGTTATCTTATATTTCGACTTCGTCACTGAATCGTAGCTCAAGATTTAGACTTCTGATTTGCTAAGGGAATTTTTTGTCTGCAGAAAGACGCAGCCGAAAGGGTACTGAGCACAAATAAGCAATATATTATGAAATATTGTATGCAGAAAAGAATATATATGTGTGATATAATATGTCTTGACATTTTAGATTCCAATTTATTTTAGTGTTTATACTAAGTCATTTTTTAATTCCCACTTTGGAAAATCAAATTTTCGCATATGATTTATAGTTAGTTGTTATTTTTTTCCGAAGCATTTTTATAGCTTTATTATTCTTTCTAATTTTTACCTCAATGTGTGACAATCTTTATAACATAGTATAAGCATTTATTAGAGAGTTATTTAGTGTGTAAATGCAAATAGATTCTATAGCATCAGTATCTTCTGAAGTTTTTTCATCTATATTATGTAATTATATATTTAATTTGGGACTCAAAGGGAGTAGTAATTCTACTACTCCCTTTTGTCCCTGAGTTATAATTAAAATTTGCCATAATTTAAAATGAAACTTAAAACCAGAACAAATTCTTATACCGAAGTGTGAATTGAACTCGTGAACTGTTGAACTGAATTCCATTATGCTTTTAAATGAAGAGATAACATTTAAATGATTAGTAGAACAATAATTTTACATAAAAAAAATTGGAAAAAATAATAAAAAAATATATTTCCCTTTAGAGATTTTATATCGAACTGAACATTAACAAAATTTGTTAATACAGATTAAGTTAATATTCAATAAAACGCCGCTTTTATTTCTCTTTTGAAAATAAAATTAATGTAATATTTATTGTTAAATTTTAATTATTTATAAAAAAAAATTTTCATAAAATATAAGACTTCAGATTTCAAAGGAATGATTTCTCTCGTCAAATGAAACTTTTCAGGATACTTTCGAAAACAAAGCCTCTCTCTCTTCAAGGCAGAGGCAAAAGTTTTAGATGAAAATATTAAGATTTCGCTTTCTTTTTCCTTATCCTAAATATTTTTTTTTAAGTGAAATGTGAAATATTTTGCCATTCCTTTTATGAGAGCAGAGAAATAAATGTTTTCAAATGAAGATTAAAGCAGTTTCTTAAATAAAGATTAATCACTCTTAATTATCATTGCGTGATACATGACCGCGCTTTTTATCCTTTTCACTCGCAACGAGTAGAATTAAAATTGATAGAAATTAAGATTCTAGGAACTGAAATTTATCAATAGTGATTAAAAATAGTTTTATTTGTGAGATTTGTTCCAAAAATGAAATTTTAAATTCATTTTCTATAAATGTATTAAAATTATAATTACATTTATATTTATTTCGTTTGTGTAAGAAAATGTGTACATAAGTTTAACAACAGTTTGACAAACGCATGTTGCATCATTTGGAAAAGAAATAATCAATAAAATATGCAAAGTATATTAGATATCATTGTTAAATTTTTCTTTAAAAATTTTAATTATATCTGTTAAATAAAACTGAAATATATCTTTTAAATAAAAACTAAATACAATATAACTATTCAAGTTTTGATTTGATTCTTAAGTTTTGCATAAAAGAGAATTCCCTTAACGAACCACTGAAAACTCTAAAAATCTCATTAAAAATATTAAAGAAATTCTTAAATAGTTTCGGCATTCGGAAATTATTTTATAAAAAACATTAATTAAAACTATTTTAATATGATACCAAAGATTTTCTTTTTAATTTAATTATAAAGTTTAAAGGTAAAGTTTGATATAGAATTTTGTGCAATCACGTTCAATTTCATAATCACAGCATATATATATATATATATATATATATATATATATATATATATATATATATATATATATATATATATATATATATATATATCAAAATGGGTATATTACATCAGGGCAGGAATTAATTATATTATTTTGCCTGCGAGATATATTGGAAAATAATTTTATACGATGGAGGATTTTTGATTAAAGCAAATGAGAACAATTAAGATTTTAAAAAAAATTAAGGTTGATGTCAGTAACTAAATTGTTTAAAATATACAATTTAAATCCACCTTAAACGAAGGATGAATTACTCAACTCTCATTGTCTTGTGGCTTCTGATTCTGGTACTTAAGACGGTATCATTACTTGGAAACAAGTAAACGCAATTCTTTTGTTTCTGCTTTTCTAACTATATTTTATATTTTTCTTCCGAGAAAATTAATTCCCTTTCATAATAGCATTTATACATAACGCATCAATTCGATAAATATCATACACATGTAAAATATTTAAAAAATGTACAAATTTCAGTATTAGTAACTTTTGAATAAAGTAAGATGAATTATTTACTTAAAAATAGATATTTATAAGAAGAAGATATGGTGGGTTTTTGTACTTTACAATATGCATGGATTTTCTTACTTCATATTACACCTTTTAGGTTTTTATATATTCCTGAATGTGTTATGTAATAATATTATAAATTATATTTCACTCACATATAATTTCAAAATTACAATATATTTTTTAATACCTACATTTTAATGCTTATGCATTTAATGCTTAATGCATTTCATTCAAGTTGTTTAAGTCTGTTAGTTTATGCAAGCCAGAAATTAAGCAGATTGTAAGGGAGAATCTAAGTGAAATTACACAAAAATGTGCTAAAATCTTTACAGCCCGATAAAGATTTTAACGTTTGCAATTTTTTTTTACTCTAATTCCACAGACTCAACTAAGTTTCGGGGCAAAATAAAAAAGTAGAGTGAATAGAAATTTAAATGAGATTTTTAATACACTACTGGCCATTAACATTGCTACACCAGGAAGAAATGCAGATAACAAAATGATATTTATTGGACAAATATATTATACTAGAAATAACAAGTGATTAAATTTTCAAAAAATTTGGCTGGATATATATATACATATATATAGATCCTGAGAAATCAGTACCCAGAACAACCACCTCTGGCAGTAATAACAGCAGCTATACTCCTGGGCATTGAGTCAAACAAAGATTGGATTGCATGTACAGGTACAGATGCCCATGCTGCTTCAACAAGATGCCACAGTTCATCAACCGTAGTGACTGGCGTTTGGTGACGAGCCAGTCTCTCGGCAACCATTGACCAGACGTTTTCTATTGGTGAAAGATCTGGAGAACGTGCTGGCCAGGGCAACAGCCGAACATGTTCCGTATCAAGGAATATCCATACAATACCGGCAACATGCCGTCGGGCATTATCCTGCTGAAACGTAGGGTTTCGCAGGGCTCGAATAAAGGGAAGAGCCACGGATCGTAACACACTAGAAATGTAACGTGCACTGTTCAAAGCACAGTCAATGCGAACAAGAGGTGACCGAGACTTGTATCCAATGGCACCCCATACCATCACACCAGGTGATGGGCCAATATGACGATGACGAATCCACGCTGCCAGTGTGCGTTCACCACGATGCCGCCAAACACGGATGCGACCATCATGATGCTGTACACAGAACCTGGATTCATCTGAAAAGATGACGTCCTGCCATTCGTGCCCCCAGGTTTGTCGTTGATCACACCGTTGAAGGCGCTCTTGTCTATGACGCAGCGTCAAGGGAAGCCGCAGCCCTGGTCTCAGCGCTGAGAGTCCATGCAGCTGCAAACGTCGTCGAACTGTTCGTGCAGACACTTGTTGTCTTCCAAACGACCCCGTTTCTTGACTCACGGCTCGTGACGTGGTTGCATGATCTATTACGGCCATGCGGATAATATGCCTGTCTTCTCAGCTGCTAGTGATAGGTGGCCGTTGAGATCCCGCATGGCGTTCCGTATTACCGTCCTGAACCCATCGATTCCATATTCTGCTAACAGTCATTGGATCTCGACCGACGCGAGCTGCAATACTGCGATAAGATAAACCGCAATCCCGGTACGCTACAATTCGACCTTTATCAAAGTCAAAAACGTGCTGGTATGCATTTCTCCTTCTTACACGAGGCATCACAACAATTTTTCACCAGGCAACAACTTTCAAATGCAATTTATGTATGAGGAACCGGCTGAGCAATTTCCTCATTTAAACACAATGTAGGTGTCGCTACTGGCGCCTGCTTTGTCTGCATGCGCTGAAAAGCTAATCATTTGCATATCACAGCACCTTCTTCCTTTCGTATAAATTTCACGTCTGTAGCATGTCGCCTTCTTGGTGTGGCAATTTTAATGGCAAGTAGTGTATTTTTTCTTGGCTACTTACTTATTGTAGGCCATTCTATTTCGTGAATCAATTTCAATTTTAACTAAACTTTTACGTCTTTTGAACTGTTAGACAGTAGAACGCATTGTTACTGATGCATCACAATCTCTTTCTTTCTCTGCACCGCACAGTGTACTTCTTGCTGAGTAGCTACATTGTCTACCTAAGCATCATGTACAAACATTCATAAATAATAACCTATTCAGCTGCAAAAAGTACAAATTATGTTTTCTTAAAAATCATTTATGTACTATTTGTTCATTCAACTTTAAATCAAATTTACCTTCTACAAGTATTTCATACGAAACAAAAAAAGTATTAGTGAACATAAAAACAGGAAATTTGAAGCAATGTACATGCAATAATAATATTTCAATTAGAAAACATATTGATAAGTTGGTTACAGTAGCAAAATAACTCAAGATAAATTGAATCAAAAAATTTTTTCAGTTCTAGTTTCTGTTTCAACCAAAATGATTATTTCTTGTTTTTCAGGTTTTCCTCTCACTTTTGGTTCCATGCCTTTTAATCATTATCATTTTCGTTCAACTTTGATGGATGTGAGTGGAGAGATTACCTAGCCAACAAAACCATTCTATTATATAGTGGAGTATTGATATCCGTCCAGAAGTCAGCTCTAAAATTCAGTTTCCGATGATAGGATGATCGATACATACTATTCTCTCTACTCGAAAACTCAATATAGCTAAGAAAAGAATTCTTAGTGATATTTACTGTCACACATGTGCAATATGACAGGTTGCTGGGAAGATAGGCTCTCTGTTTCCAGTTGTCTGGCTTCAGATGAAAGAAAGGGAATAGTAAACGATTCGGTTTTTTTTTTTTTTTTTTTTCATTTTTTACGAACTTGTAAACCATAATTATATAAACATTTAAATAAGACGGCAGTTTCAAGCAAATGCAATGCATTATCACTAGAAACCAAGATGAAAATCTTAAGACAGGTAAGTAAAAAAGTGATGAAAATAGTCAAGTAGCACGATTTGCTAAAATTACTAAAAGAGCATTATTTGGCATAATAAACTGTCAGAATTCAATTTCAGAAAATAAATTAGACGTTCAAACATTTAAAAATCAATCTTGGAGAAAAAATTTCAAAAATTTTGCAGGTAGATTATGTGAATGATTAAAAATAAGGTGATCAAAAATATTCCAATAGATGGAAGTCCAAAGTTTTGCTCAACAAATGGATATGCACGTAACTGCATTCAAAGTTTCAGATGGATAGTTTAAAAAGATTAAAGTAGGATCTTTCTTTCCAGAAGTTTTGCTGGAAAGTGATGTTATCAATAAAGAAGCAGTCTTCAAGTGGAAAAAAGGAAAATTAAAATATGTTATGGAAGACTGCATCCCAAACAATATTTTTAATGTAGATGAGATTGGATTATTTTATTGGATGAAACTTGACACGTTTTTCATTTTCAAACTTGAAAAGACAAGTAGAGGGACAGCAGCCAAGCAAAGACTTTCAGTTCTTCTACGGGCAAATACGTCTAGCATTTAAAAAATATTCCAGCTTTAGAAATTGGGAAATCGAAAAATTTGAACTATTTTTATTTGTATAAAACTATTACCAATTACATCTAAAAGATTCTAAATAGGGAATTAAACCTGGTATTCTTTGAGTAAGGGCTGTGTTGCTTCAATAGGCAAGTGCCAGTCAAATAATATAAAATTATCTGATAACTGTATGGCACATCCCCTAATAAAATATTTTAAATCAATTACTATAGAAGATTTTCCACCCAACATTACTTTCTTACTTCAGCCTCTAGATCAAATAATTATTACGTGATTCAAACCTAATTACGGGAAATTGCTGTTACGAAGAATTGCTTCTCCATAAGGTGAAGATTACAAAATGAATATTCTTACGGATTCATATCTTTCGAAAGCACATCATAAAACGACTTGATAAAAATGACATAAAAATTGCTTCCGCCATGCTGAAGATGAAAATTTAGCTATAGAAGGGAAAATGCCTCAAGAAATTTAAAAAAAAAGCACACTTTTTTCCTCCAATGATTTAATTTGAAATATAATTAAAGTATGATTTAATTGACAAAATTTCATTTATGTGACAGAAAGTAAAATATAAGTACTTAAATGGGATGTCAATAATACAATAATAGCTTTAATAGCTTACTTTTTGGTACTTCTGGCCTCTGAGTGAGAGTCATATATATATATGTATATATATATATATATATATATATATATATATATATATAAATATATATATATATATATATATATATATATATATATATATATATATATATATATATATATATATATGTATGTATGTATGTATGTATGTATGTATGTATGTATATAAACAGTCATTCAAATGATTCAGCTTCATTTTATTTGTTGAGTATGGCCTAAAAATCAGTTTCTGTTAAAGATGATTTAAACTGAATAGTGGAAAGTAGCCTCCCTTTGAATCTATTGATCACAGAGTAGTGAAATGCTGCACCCTGCGCAGTTGCTGGAGTCGTTAGGGGATACTAATCCTCCAGCGGAGAAAAGGTTTCGTTGTCTGAAAGTGAAGGCCATTATTGCGCAAGAGAGCTTAAATCTATTCAAGCATTGACATGCAAAACAGCCGGATGGAGCAATTTCGAGCGAGCACCGGATTTTCCAGGCATCATTCCACCGGGATTCTTCTTTTAAGGATCAGCCTTTATGCAGAAGACTTTATAAAGTCGAATGTCTTCACTAGAGGACGGAATCAGGATTAGGAATGGGAGAGAGAATGACCGTTCGTGTCTTCAAAAGGAAGTCGCCGCTCATCTTCATGTCTCCTCATCTGCATCAGATAGTTCTTGTTCGTTGAGCAGAAGTGAAACCATATTTTTTGCTGATCCTAAAGGGAATCATAAATTGATATTTATACTACTCTTTAAATTCCTATCATATTTCTTTCGTTTCTCAATTCAAAATCATTTGCTTAATATAAATAATAAAAAATTAAAAATGATTTGTAGTAAAAGCAATATTTAAGATAATCTGTCTAATTTTATTGATTATAAATATAAAGGTACCAAAATTAAATCAATTTTAACAGTCTAAGTACTTTAAAAGCTATTTATTTTAATCTTCTCTCTAAAATTTTATTTACTTAAGCTCTTTTCTACTGAAAAGAAGTTAATTTATTGCTAATGCTGTCATGACTATGCAATATGATTGCAATACTGTCATAACTATGCAATATGAATAATTATACAAGTATCATATGCAGGAGAATGTGATAAACTTATGTAAATCTTGCCACTCTTCATGTCTTGACAGATTGGGATTTAGTGTCTGATATAGGTAAAGATATCTCTTCTAAGAGCACCTGCGTGACTTAAAGTTTCATCAGTTCTTCTACTGTTCTTTGAGGTGTTGAGAAATAATAAGACGCTTATACATTTCCACATCACTATATGATCCTTGCATAAAATTAGTAATCATTTGGCAATATTTAACTATTTCAATTGATAGAAATAAACTGAGAATAAATTTCATAAAAAAAATTATAAAAAATTGATTTTCTAGTAGAAATGTAAAACATTATCATTTTATAATTAAATTATAATTATATAAATAGAAACTATCAATTTTTATAAATAAATATTTTATAAAAATAGTATATTATTTTATAAATTAAAAATCTATCAGCTTTATTTGCTTTGAAGATTTTTTTACTGATTTATGACAAAAATATTTCAACGCTTTGGTCAATTTAGCCCTTTCGAACTTATTTTTTTTCAAATTATGTCTATTTATATAAATCTCTTTTTATGCTTTTCTTATGGCAAAAATTTAGTTAAACCAAAAACATTGATAATCAACAATATCATTCATGCTATTCCAATTAAAACGTTGATTCAAGTTTTTTAATCATAAAATTAAATACAAATTGGAAAATATTTAAGAAAAAAATAAACTTTAAGGACTGATTGTTGAAAATGAGTTTAAAAAGAGTTTTTTTCGAAATTTTATGCAGTAACTCTGAATTAAATTATAATTGCGCCTATGCGAGTATGTTAGGGACAGGTCATGATTTCCTAAAGTCATGAGATATTCTTAAATCAAAAGTTTGTAGAAACAAATGTGTCTACTGCAGTTCCACAATGAAATGAATGATTCTTGGAAATCTGAAAGCCCCCACTGAAGTCTTTACGAAATCTAGATAATATTCAACATTTCTTTAATCGTAACGGTGTCTTGCAAATAATAAATTCCCATTGATTGGCCAAACAATAAATAAAAAGTATTATATGATTGTTTATTTGAAGCAATTCATCAAAAATGGCTTGAAATTCTGCAAGAAAATTCATGGTCTACATAAAAATAGAGATCCATCCTATGCTTCGAATATTGTTAATTAATTTTCTGCAAAACATTCAACAAATACAGTGCTTAAGCAGTGGGTTATCCTGATATTAACCATGTAATTTATACTTATTTTCAGATTTAAAGTGGTCTTTTTAATCAAAATTTTAAGTCTACTAATTAATCTATAGAAGATTAATTTAAAACTGATTTTTAGTCTGAAAAATAATTTCAGGGTATATTTCAGTGATTATGAAAAATATTTCATAAAAGAGATTAAAGTTGGAGGATGATATTTTGACAGCGGTAAATTAAATTTTAAATAATAAATATATACCTTCTATTTTATGCAATTATTATGAGTACTTTTTAATACAGTTGCATATAATCTGTGCTGATCATTCACTTACAAAAATATGAATACTTATATATATTTTTCAATTTAATAAATTTGTTACAAATAAAAGTTTCTTTTACATCTATTTGATGAACAAAAATATTTTCAAATTACTTTTGTTTAGCTATCATATATGACTGATATTAAGAATAAGATTATATATATGCCTACGTATGTGTATGATCGGGTGATTTCTTATCATTCACGTATTTATTCCAAACATTTCATTTTTTTAAAACATTACAGCTTAAAAATAAGCATTGTACTTTCCTTAGAAACATTTAATTCATATAAGAGATTTTGGTGTAATTCATTACCTAAATAACATATATACTTAATAAGTTAAAAATAAAAGAATTATATCTTTGTATAAATCAAGATTTATCTTTATTAGATTAATTTTATCTTTGATTATCTAAAATAACCATCGCTTAAATATGTCACGGCTTAACCCAGAAATCTTTAATAGAGAAATCCAGAAATCTAAATAGAAAAGGTTTCTTTTTTTTTGTAATAAAAGATGTTCAAAGAATTAGGTATTAAAAATGAAAAATAACTTTTATAAATTGTATTTTAATTCCATTTCAATAAGAACAATAAGTATTTATAGGATGGAAGAAATTACTTCTTGATTTTATATGTAATAAATAATTAGAAAATAAAAGAAAAATTATCTAAAAAGTTATTTATTAAAAAAATTATTAATAATTCAGAAATGGATATTAAAAAAATAAATAAAAAAAACTACCTTATAACTAGGTTTATTTTCTCTCAATGTATATGGTCAGTCTTATGAAAAATATTTTTATTTCTATTACAAACTTTTACCTATTTCTTTTCAAGTAATTTTTTCTCAAATTCTTTTTCAAAATAAAGGTAAGAAATTAGCTTAAAAGGAAACATTCCCTTGATAAGTCTGAACATATTTTTATTATTTTAACATTAAAGAGTTACTGTAATTGTTATATTTAATGTTTTCTCTAAAATTGGTGATAAGAATGAAATTAAGCTTTTAAAGTTCAATAAGAGAAGAATTGGCTCCAAAATATATTCAGTAAGATTTTTGATTAGATGATGCCAAGATTTTTAAGTACTTTTAAATAACATGTATAGCTATTTTTAACTTAATAAGCATATTTTAATATTTTCTAACATAAATATGTTGTTATATTTTAATATATTTTTAGTAAAAATTATTATTTTTCATTTATATTTCCTGTTAATATGTATTTTAAACTTCAATTACAATAATATAAAGAATTGTTCTAAAAAAACGCATATTAAACCATTATTTAATTTGATTATTATCAAAAAATCCTTATGTGTCCTTTTAAGAAATATTTTTATATTATTTTTGTGAAAAAAAATCATATTTTTTTTCTTTATAATTGCACTGCTAAGCAACAATCAAGTAAATTTCTAAATAATGTAAGATTTTTTCATTATATTTTGTTTTATTTGTATAACGAAATAAATCTGCTCAAAATTTGATTCTTATCCAAAAGGGTTAAGAGAAAAGAACTACATTATTTTTGCTTGCACTTCAAGTTTTCATTTGACAAGTTTCTAATTTGTGTTGTGTAAATGATTTAAAACTATTTTATGGCTGAATTTCAGTTCCTGTGATACTACGACTGATAGCATGCAGGTCATCTTTGAACATTTCAGTGATTTTATCTATACTTATGATGACCGAACTGTCAATATGTGTTTTATCTTTAACATAAAAAATAACTGAACGGAATAGATGAAACTGAAATGTCCAGTTAGGTCATTCACACAAATATCGCTACAATGTACAACACCCACAATTTCAGCTGTCAGCCTTGGATTTTCGCTTTCATCGAGGACAAACTGTAAAATGTACCGAACAGTTGATTTCCATTTTAACCAAATTGTAATTCCCAACTTAACTGAATGGACCAAAAAAATAGCAGAATAATTTTTTAGTGCGAATAACTTTTTTAATATCCATAAATCTGAAGTTGTGAAATCAATGATTTATGAGATATTAATCATCACAGGCATCTACAAAAAATGATGCACTTTTTTCCACAAGCTAATATAAGTAAAAAAAAACCGCAATCGACACACAGTGTAACATCTATAAAAACTCTCGCAGTTCGTCAAAATAAAATAATATCATATTTTCCTGATTTGTATTCCTCAAATTTGTGAGATTTTTTGTTGCCATTGTCTGACAATTTATTTGTGTAAATTTACAGAATGAATAAAAGAATGAAATTTTTATGAAAAAATTACTACATTTATATAGTTAAGTAAAATTCTTCAAACTAGAAAAGTTAGCGCCAATTCCACCAAATTGATACCATGCAGTTTCATATTGTTACACTAATTGTTTCGCATTTAACATCAAAGCATTTTAAATTCACTATTTCAACGAAAATAAAAAAGCCATTTAAATGGTAAGCCTGAGAGAATAGCAATGCAGTGAAGATTAAAATAATTTTATTCAATTATGCAGAAATCAATTCCAAGTTTATCCTTTTGTGATGTGAAAGCACGGAAATTTTTTTAGAATGTTTGCATTTAAAAAGAAAAAAGACAAATGGATTTATCAAAGTAACCAATTTGCATTTGGCAGTTTTCTACTGTTGGCGAATATTTTTTTTTCCTATTTAACTTAATTTTACAAAAGTATCTCCATTTCTAGGTTGGCGATTTGAGGAAAACATTTCAGTAATGATCTCTTGAAATAGGATTTCACCAAAATATTAATCGAAAATTAACAAATTAATGGCGAAAACAAAATTTCTTCGTCACAAATATATCCACATATGGCTACTATTAATCTATTCTTACATAACAAATGCTATTGAACTGAAGTAATACATAAATATACCCGTTGTTGAAGGAATAGTGTTCTGGATTGTATTTCAACGTCTTGCGAGTCCGATTCCCATCTTGAACATCAAAGCTTTTAGTCATTGAGATTTCCGCAAAATGTTCCACCTGAGCAATGTGTCTTAAAAATGGCGAATAATGCAAATCACCAGTTATTTATGTCGCATACTTAAACATCTAAGATCTAATTTGGACTTTTGTTTGAAGCCCGAATTAATTTCAAATCATAAAAGAACAAGAAAGGATTCAACCGATCTCAAAAAGAGATTTTACTTACAGATGGAAAGAATTCTTTGCAATGCAGGATTTATAAAACTGTCTCCTATCTCAAACAATAATAGATGAAAGAGAAATGTATTTTACAGTAAATTTAATCTCTTCCAGAAATGTATTTTATAGTTTTTTTGAATGGCGCAGCGAACAGCATCTTGTCGCCAGTAATGGAAAACATCTTAGATTACGTAATATGATTCTCTTTTTTCTGGTGTAATGGAAAAAATGTGACTTACGAATATAAAAACGTAAAGAAAATACTATTTTACTTGAATACAGAAGTGGAAAAAAACTTTAATTTACAAAACTAATGAAAAAAAAATTTCTGATAAAAGTATTTTCAAAATACTTACATTATTGATTGATTTTGGAAATATTAAAAATATGAAAGAGTGTTTGAGATGTTTTAATACAAACACCTTCAAAATACCTTCAAAATTTTTACAACATGTGAAACAAAATCGAAAGAAAAATATGGAATTATTTACAAAGAAAATATTGCCAAAAATGTTATGTTAATAAGGCATCTTTCAATTTCATGATGCAAATTTAAGCTAATATGAGTAAAAAATAATGTAAATAAAAATTTAAACAAACAAAAATTATATTGAAATATATTATTGTTTTGTATCGTTAATTTGCATGGAGAGAAAGCGTCGCAAAATAAATTCAGCAGAAAATATCAGAATTTTCTGAAAAACTTGCATTTTCATTAAAACTTATAAAATTTTGAAGCAAGTCATAATATTTATAACATATTTCTAAATTTTTATGCATTATTTAAATGAATCAATAAATTGTTTTTAAAATACCGAGACTTTTCAAATTTGAAATAATTAGTGGCATCCGCGTTTGTTTTTACAAGTTGGCATTAAAACACATTTACTCTAATAAAAATACTTCACACATTTTATTAGTTTATGCAAAATATAGTTTGTATATGCATGAGACAGCTGTTATATATAAAATATGTATAGTTAGATGGATATAGATATAAACAGTGTGCGAGAAAAAGTAGAAGGACACTAAATATTTTTCAAATAAAGGAAGAACTTTGAATTTTTACAAAATAATTTTACTACGGCACTTTTAAAAACTTACTTACAATCAGATAACAGTATCTTTAACATGCAATATGCGAGTAATTTTTTATTTCAATTAAAAATTAATTTCAACCACATCATAAGGTGTAAAAAAAGGAGGACAGTTCTAAATATTAAAAATGTAAAAGTCTTGTTAATAAGTAATGTTTCTGCTATTGGCTTTAATTACTTCTTATTTAAGACTTTATTTACCAATGAGTCATATAAGTCTTGAATTTTGTTTTGACAAAAATTGTTTGAAACACAATTCAAAGTTCCTCGAACTTCGATCAAAGACTTATATTGCTTGCTTCTGGCGAAAGCACGCCGAAGCGTAACTAATTATATATTTTTAACAATATTGAGGTCTAGACATTAGCAGAGTATAGCAAAACTTGAAAATTATTTGTTTGAAACCAATTTTAAATGATATTTGTCATGTGATTTAATGTTCTATTTGATCAAATATCTAACTTTCTCTTCCTACCTCAGCGCCATACAGAAGAAGCCCTGAATTTATAACTTGCATGTAATCTGAATATAAAAACCACTCTTCCATCTAAAAACACTAGATTAGTCTTTCCAACGTACCCAATAGCTATCAAAACCATTAAACTGCCACCTTTTATCCGTCTGTTAGAGTAAGTTTCTTTTTGAGTACCCAGACAAGGACAATAATATTAATATCCGTCTGGGCCATCTAAATAGCATCTTTTTTTCATCGGAAAAAATAACTGAAGTCCATTCGGAGTTCCAAATCATATGTTCTTTGACCCATAACAGCCAGTGCTTATTGTACCTTTTGTTCTATTACAGATGGTGTGCTTTTTTTCTTGAATGTAAACGTATCTGATATTTCTATGTAGTTTTAAAGTGTCCTGGTTACATGTAGGATTCCAGATGGGCCTTAAACTTATCTGCAATGCTTCTACACATTTTTTTTTAAGTTCATTAAGAATTTTTTTTGACCACGTAGTATCAATATTTTATCTCTGCTAGTTTTTGCTTTCTTTTTACTCACAGAAATAACTTTTCACTTTTAAGACATTACCATTACGATCTATTTTACGTGGCCTGGTCGCCATTAGTGTACATGAGAGATCTTTATTTGGATCGCGTATAGAACACGCTATTTTCCGGATCAATATGCGATCCAACCAAATGCTTTTCCAAGCTTGCCAACTGCACCACCAAGCATTTTATCTTTATACCGCATTATTTTTTAACATATGGTAGCTTATACTGGAAATTACATTAGCACTTCTAGACAATCAGCATGTTAAAAAGTTCTTATCCTCTATCAATATTCACTCTCTTAACTTCATAGATAAAATCATTTTAACGAATATTCATATAATTGTTGTATCATGAACATTTAAACAAAATTAAAATAGCAATCTTTGAATGCAGTAATAAATTACAAAAAGGCATATTCCTATCTTTTTGCGGCAAATTTGTAATTTAATATGTCATTTATTCAAAAACAACTGGTGGAAAAAGTTATTCCAAATTTATTTATTTATATAATTTTCTATCATTATACAATAAATATAAATTTACAAAAAAGGAAAATTTAAATTCATTTTTTAAATATCATTATTTTGTTACTTTTGCTATCCAGTACTACTTTTTATCTTCGCTTAATAAATTTGGGCTTTAAATAAATGTAATATATTCTGTATTTCTTAAGTTTATTTGAATAATTTTAAACTTCAGTAAAATTTAATATACTCTGTATATTCTGTATATATATTATATATTATATATATATATGTGTGTGTGTGTGTGTGTGTGTGTGTGTGTGTGTGTGTGTGTGTGTGTGTGTGTGTGTGTGTGTGTGTGTGTGTGTGTGTGTGTGTGTGTGTGTGTGTGTGTGTGTGTGTGTGTGTGTGTGTGTGTGTGTGTGTGTGTGTGTGTGTGTGTGTGTGTGTGTGTGTGTGTGTGTGTGTGTGAAAACAAAAGTAATAGCTTGTAAATAGTTTGTCTTCTGACTAATGTTATCCTTTCACCCTCAATTTTATAGTTTTGTTAACTGTGACTGAGTCGAATAAAAACCTTTTGCAACTAAGTGGATTGCTGAAACACAAAATAAACCGTTTAGAGGTGAAAAGCGAAAGACTTCGGCCAAAATTGTGCATTTTAGAAATATTCTTTAAGCAATGACAGTGATATCTGTTGACACCAAATGCCGCAATTTTAGGATGAAGATTAATGTCTCAAATAAGAACAAATGGCAATCAGCTTGCGGAAAATCACCCCATTGGTCGGATATGGTCAACAATCTTTAAGCCCTTTATTTTTCTTTTAACAAATAAAAGAGAAGCACTAGTTTGGTTTTTGCTACATTTTGTATATTGGCAATATCGTTTATCAGAAAAGATTTTATATCGTTTATCAAAAAATGTTTTGATGAACCTAAATTTTGAAATTTTTGAGACTAAATTTGGTTTATAGATCGATCCTGAATTATCTAACAGAAATTCCTGACTTATAAATAATTCTTAAGGAGATTAAGGAATTTTTCTGTAAATATTACGGGGATTTTTCAAAAATAACTATCATCTTTAAAAGCTTCATTCTTAAACATATAGTTTTGATGTTTTGATGTCAAATTGCTAATGATTAATATTTTTCACTTAGGGAAATTTCATCATACAATCAAAAATAATAATTTTACAAAATAATTTATATTTACATATATTTTATTTCATTTGTTTGAATGATTTACTTATATATCCTGAGGATACTCAGAAAATAGTGCATTTAAGCACAAAATGATGTCAATAATACTGTAAACATTTTTAATTATTCATTAGATCACTGACGTTTAAACAAAAATGTCGCTTGCTTCACTTTCCAACCAATTTTCCCTCAATAATAATTTAACAATCCAGGATATTTAGTAATGTCATCCAATTGCAAAAGTAAACTTTAATTAAATTTCTGATTCCGTAGTATACATCAGCATTCAACACTCTCTGAATGCAATTCATGAGAATATCTGTGTGGATGGCAATGTACAGAATAAGCAAAGACTACGAAGTGAACGTCTAAAATTATTGATGAAGGTCGTCAACGTTAAGTGAACAATTTGAATCCAGACAATTAAAATATTGAGCAATAACATAAAGGCAAAGCCTGCAGTCGTACAGATTAAGTGGAAACAACCATTCGACAATAATGATGCCATCACCTGCTACAATTCTTTCACGACCAACTGATATTGCGTCATAAAACCCAACCAATCACGACCAACTTTAAATCCTAGTTCCCCGTTTGCAGAAGTGAGTTACCCATAAAAGGATATGTTGAAAAATGGAGCAACGATTTCGAAATCATTTGAAAAGGAGCTCTGAGGGATCAATGATATAAAAACATCATAATGAGGACTATTGAATTTTCTTCCACTGAAGCAATTCAAGGTATCTTCTTCAGATTAAGGAGCGACAATTGCAAGAAGCATCATGATAATACGATTTTCATTTGGAAAATTGAATCATACAAAATAAATAGCCTGTGTTTTTTTCTTGACACGAACCTACTAGAGCATGCTTAGGACATTTTAATCAGATGAGAGGCTGGATCCCTACACCCGTAATTCATCTGTCAAGAACTATTCTAGAACTGGAAAGGGAGGTATTCTGGAAAAGTCAGAGAGAATACCACAGTATTTGACTAGATGTCTTAAAGGTATTCAATAATGCTGGTTGTCGGTGGAATCCATACCTATAATTAAAAATTATTTTTTAAAGATACGCTTTTTAATTGTTTTTTTCATAAGTGGAATGAAATAGGATAAATAATATATAATATAATATATAATATAATATAATGTATATATCTTTTCAAACTGAAGTAATAAAATGACAGTTTTTCAATAAAAACATAATTTATTTAATACATAAATATATAAGTGAGGGAGAGAGAGAATTTATACTCCATCATTCTATTCTAAAACTGGTATAAATTTCTGGGTTGATATCTTAATTATTTAAGTAACACATTAGGTTATTTCAAGTAACTCAGCAAAATCTTAAGAAATTTATGTAGTTTGAACAAATCCATAGTATCTCTTATACAAGGTGCACTGAAACAAAATAAAAAGCAGACTTATAACCATGGTGAAGTCGAGATCATTTTTAACCCCTTAACCGGCTATCCCGAGCTAACTCGGGCAAACAATTCTGTGCGTTTTCCGGCTATCCCGAGCCCCATGGTAGGGGCAACTGCAATGCTGTTACTGCAATGCTTCAAATTCAACCCCCAGAAATGACGGATTACCGTGAAATCGTAGCTGGGGAATTTATTTACTGAACGGTCACGGTTGATTTAATGGTATATTATCCCATAATTTGTAATAGTTAGATTTATTGATTATGCATCTGTAAATAAGTCAATTATTCAGAATTTCATTACTTTGTTAAATCTCTTCATTGTTCCAAATTTTCTGTGTTGCTATTTTTTTTTAAATATTGGGATTAAGGGAAAATGATTTTCTGATCATCAACTGTAATTTACTTTTCCGTGAATAAATACCAGATAACTGAGAATGATATGCAACTGCTTTAAAATATCTTTACTTATAGTTGAATTTACTTTTAAGTTGCTTTTTTGCATTAAAAAGCAAATAGCTTATATAATAAGAAATACTTTAGTTTCATTTTCTAACTTTTCTTTTCAAGTCATCTCTTTTTTTTCTTTACTCTTTCCTTTCACAATAAGAATAATAAGTTAGCTGAAAAGACAGTCTCCAGTTAAGTCTTTATTCTCTTATTACTTTAAAATCAAATTTAGTTTAACTGTTATATTTTTTTTTTAGTTTTTTCTCCCTGAAAAAGCCTTAGAATGGTGAGAAAAGAATTTAAGTCTGGAAGACGATGTGAAAAGAAAGAAATATTCTCAACTTGATTCAATCAAGAAGCTTTTATTTAAACTTTTTCCATTTTTTTATTATAAAGAAATTTGCTGCTGTCCTCTTAATTATCGGTTTTCCATTTCTTATACTGAGTACGGTTTATCTCCTTGTGCTTTTACTCTAAATGAGAGCCAAAAATTAAAAAATCACCGTTATTGGTACCGAAATTGGAAATGGTTTAAAAATTTAAAACTTTTCAGCTATTTAAGTGCTCAGAATTTTGAAATAAGCAGGAACAAGGAAAATACTCATTTTTTTAGATTATAATACATTTAAAATTGTGTTTAATCTTTAAAAATGATGTAAAAATTTAGCTATTTGGAAATTAAAACAGTATAAAAACATAAAGAACATTCTGTACACTATAATTCATTCAATGAGGAAACAACTTGTTTTTTAATTATTTCTTATCTTAATCTGTATTTAATTATTTTTTTTTCAAAATAGTATGGTTCTATAACTTACAGTTCTCTTAAATATTCTCTGCGTAAATTCTGAAAATAAATAATTTTATCTTATACACCAGGAGTGGCCAAGCTGTGTGATAATCAGAGCCATTATCCACAATTAATTTTTTTTTTTTTTTTGCAAGCCAGATTTAAATATGTATTTACAAGTTAGGAAAAAAGGTACAGAAATGATATTTATTGAGCACTTTTAAATAAATTTGCAAAATATCTATATATTATCAGAATTTATAAATATTAAACATAGTTATTTTACTTCTCTTAACAATTCTTTAAAATTTGGTGAATAATAGAGACAGAACTTCTCAGTAATTCTTTGAGATTATTATTAGTTAATATTGATTGGTGTTTCAATTTCCCGAATTTTAAAGTGGAATAAAATGATTCATATCAGTACGTATTTCCGAATATTGAAATAATTCGACTGGCAGTCTTTTTTAATTCAAGATAATTCGATTCTAGTAAAATTTTCCAAAATTCAGTAATCGTTGTTGGCTTATATTTTAACTCTAGAGCTTGATCTTCTTGCATCTCAATTAATTCTGTTTCTTCAGAAGCTTTATGGGTCATAATTATATTGGAATGTAGAACACTCCTTGAATTACGTTAGTTTAAAATAGATTCCGAAAAAAAAATCAAGGCAACATTTAAAATATTTCAAGTTTTAAAATCTATTTTGAAATTCCATCAATATTATTCCTAGCTATTTTATATACTCGTTGAGTGCTTTTTATTTTTTATTTTTTTAAATATTCTGGATCAACTTTTTTTCTTTCATTCGAGGAATAATTCGGAAAATTTCCCTTTTTCGAGGAATTTGTCCTTTTGAAAAAGTTGTAATTTACTTTGAATACTAAATACAGACTGTCAGTGCTCGGATATTAATTTAGCTTTCCCCTGCAAATCCTAAATTCAGTGTTTGCTATTGTTCCATGGCATCAGTCAAAAATAATAAGTCTGGTAACCACTCTTCATCGTCTAATTTTGAATTGGTTATTTCTTTTTCTTTTCGAAATGCAGTTATCTGATCAAACAAATCTACAAATCGATTTAATACGTTGTGGCTAGATAATCATCTAACAATGCAAAAGATATTAATGTCATTTGGGAAATTCTTCGTGGTGTAATACTTCAATGAAATTTTTAAATTGTCGATGATTTTTTGCTTTGTTGCGAATATAATTTCAATGTGTAACACTGTTTCCATAACATGAGAATAATTTAAATATTTTGTAACGAGGTGTTTTTGGTGAATTTTGCAGTAAGTCTTTATGTATTGAGGAACTGAAACCGGATAGAAAATTATCAAGAGCCACAAATAGTTCTTTAAAGTGCCACATGTAGCTCGCGATCCGCAGGTTGACCACACCTATTATATATCTAGAAACAAATAATTAAATATCAGTTAGTAGTTTTGATTGAAATTTTAAAGTTTAACTTTTAAATTCATTTACATGTAATCATAGTTCTTTATTAAATCAAGCATATGATAATAGACACAAAAATATTGAATTTTCTTATTATACGTAACATCGTATGTTTCTTTTCATATGCTTAGATTTTTTACTATCAGTGTGAAGATCTTAAATTTCTAAACTATAGTCTAATTAATCCACACACATTAATAATAACTTTAAAAATATTCCGACTGCTTACTTTAATTACACATTAAGATTATTTGTTTATCAGTTTACAATTTTCTTGATAACATTCCTGGATCCACAAAAAAGAAATTATTTTACCTTGCCTTTAAAATTATAAAAAAAACATTAATCAAAATCTTTTCTCCCTTTAATTCTTATAAAACACTATAGTCAATTTAAGGGTTCAAAATGAATTAAGTCTATGATTTAAACTACTGATGTTGCATATTCCTTTAGATAATACTTTTGTCACATATGCCTGTCAGAGCACAGAGTAAATGAGAGAACAAATAGCCTGTTGAGGAATAGCTCTCCAATTCCTGTCAGCGATTTACAAAAGTACATCTTCTGAAGGAGTCAGTAGCAGGATCTACAAATAGCATCCAACCATATCCCAAACGTGATTGATTGATGAGAGACCCGGCAAGCACGGTGACAAGAATAGTAGCAGTACAACTTGCAGAGCATGTTGGCTGATGCAAGCAAAGCACGATTGGGAGTTTTCTTGCTGATAAAGAGCACATACATACATAAGAGATGGGAGTTGGTTTGGCTTGGTTTGGTTTGTTTGTCGCTCAATGGTCATTTCTTACACACCATGGCTAAATAGACCGGGACCTATGGTTTAAAATGGATTCCGAACCATAACAAACATCCATGCCCAATATGGGATTCAAAACCACGAACCGTAGGAAAGAGCGCTAACCATTCGGCTGCCCACTCGGTCATAAGAGATGGGAGTGAACTCTATTCTGTACCAATCGGTTATCAGGTTTAGTCCACTCATCACCATTGTGATAAGGCAGCACCTTCCAGAGGTTAAAAGGTTGTCCCCAAACTGTGCCGTCACGATAAAAAGCATAGAATATCCATTGAAGGTAGGGGCCTCCGCACATTCTCCATGCAACTTTGGACTGCAATAGTACAGTGAACAAAAACTAGAGGTGAACGGGAATGTTATCCAATGGCACCATGAATCATGATGCTGTGTAATCTTGCTGTGGGGAGTTCCGCAGTTGCTGCAGGATTTGTCCTGTGTCCACGTCGACGCAGCACTCGTACGCATTGACTACCATTGAAAAAAGGAAACGTGACTCACCTGAGAAGATGATCCTGTGCCACTTCATCATCCATATTGCTCTAATCCGGCAAGATTAAAGACGTTGGTCTTTATTCGGTGCGGTCAATGACAGTCTTCTTAATGGATGCCGCGAGCGTAGGCCACTGAAGAAAATTGACAGCAAATGGTTTTGCTCGATATGGAAGCATCCAGGGTGTCTTACACATGCTGAAGAATTTCGTTAGACGTGCTTTGCATTGCCGCCACCACCCTCGGGACACACTCTGGCATTCCACAAAGATTCCTTATTCTTTGTTCCAACCATATTCATCACAGCCGGTGCACTATGCCCAGGTGTCTGTCAGCTGTGATTTACGATAAGACCCTTCTCAGCCCTTTTACCATTCCACTCGTAAATTTGTATGTCTGCTGTAACAGACTCTACAACGATGGTCAGAATTTCTCTGCAATTATAGACGTCCTTTCAGATAAGAATAAACTACGATTATTTTCCAAGAAACAATAAGGGAGCGAACATTGCTCACTTTCATGGTTACTAACCATATATCTTATCCTATGAGCCCCGGAGATCTGCACATTTCGAATCATTTGTATAACTTAGTAAATTGCGTCTACCCTGGATTTTGCATAATTTTCTGGTCACTCCTTTTTGGTGTTGCATTTTCTTGATGTTGCATCTTGGTGTGTATGTGTGTGTATGTTTGTGTGTGTGTGTATGTTTGTGTGTGTGTGTATGTTTGTGTGTGTGTGTATGTTTGTGTGTGTGTGTATGTTTGTGTGTGTGTGTATGTTTGTGTGTGTATGTTTGTGTGTGTGTATGTTTGTGTGTGTATGTTTGTGTGTGTGTGTATGTTTGTGTGTGTGTGTATGTTTGTGTGTGTGTGTATGTTTGTGTGTGTATGTTTGTGTGTGTGTATGTTTGTGTGTGTATGTTTGTGTGTATGTTTGTGTGTGTATGTTTGTGTGTGTGTGTATGTTTGTGTGTGTGTATGTTTGTGTGTGTGTATGTTTGTGTGTGTGTGTGTATGTTTGTGTGTGTGTGTATGTTTGTGTGTGTGTGTGTATGTTTGTGTGTGTGTATGTTTGTGTGTGTGTATGTTTGTGTGTGTGTGTATGTTTGTGTGTGTGTGTGTGTATGTTTGTGTGTGTATTTTTGTGTGTGTGTATTTTTGTGTGTGTATGTTTGTGTGTGTGTATGTTTGTGTGTGTGTGTATGTTTGTGTGTGTGTATGTTTGTGTGTGTGTATTTGTATATTTGTGTGTATGTTTGTGTGTGTGTTTGTGTGTGTGTGTGTGTTTGTGTGTGAGTGTGTGTGTGAGTGTGTGTGTGTGTATTCCTGCTTACTATTCTCTAAATGGAAGCTTAAATATAAAAGTCAGAAAAAATATACATATATGTATATATATTTGGTGCATATAATCCTGACAGTATAGTTGTTTAGTTTTAAGTCTTTTAATTTACTTCATGAAAGAAAGTATCAGGAAATGAAAGACATAATACAAACTTAACCCTCAACAAATAATATAATTGCTGATCCATTGATGGATATGAAAAGTTTAAGCTGAAATTTCAATCCAAATAGGATGAAATTTTAATCCAAAAATTAATCCAATCACAGAACAATGCTCGTTTCGTATTACTGTTTTCAAAAGTGTAGATAGCCGCTACACTTTTGAACACAGAAAATATTTTTTTCTTTTTTTTTTTTTTTACACCTGAATGATAATTTGGTTGGAGTCTACAGTTTAAGAGTCTACAGTTAAGTCGGATGAATTCCGAACAACTACGAATATCCGAACATGAAGTGATATTCAAATTCACGAATTGTTGAACAGAAGAGAAAAGTAATATTTATTTCTCTGCTTGCTCTATGTTAATTTCAGGGGAGATATTTTATAGCTAATGAGGCTTATTTATATCATAAAATTGAAATAAACCTTCAATACCCTACCGTAACAGAAGAATATGCAGAAAACAGCATACCTTATTCAATAGAGAGTTGTACCTGGCCCAAGACCCAGCACTCTGAAAAAAATATTCTTAATACTCTTATCACTTAAGCATATAAAGAGTTCTTTCAAATGAATTTATATATATATACATATATATATTACCGCAATTATTGATCTGGCTTAATAAGCTGCTGAACCTACCAACCTGCTGTTGTTTATTTAACGTATTTTAACGTATTTATCTGTAAATTATATAACTGTAATTGTAACTGCATTGCCTCGATTGTATGTAATTTTCTTGTAAATTGTGCAGGTATCCTGTAGCACGTCCCTCTTGCCTTCGGTTCAACAGTTCGTGGGTTCGAATCCCAGCTTGGGCATGGATGTTTGTAGTGGTTCGGAACCCACTTTAAGCCGTAGGTCCCGGTCTAACTTGCCCTCGTGTGCAAAAAATGACCGTTGAGTGACAAACAAATCTGTAGCACGTCCTTTAGCACTTAATTCTGATTAATGATTCTTTAGTTATATGTAATCTTTATTTATATTGACCACGTATAATAATAATTCGTTGGAAATGGAGTTTCAATCTTTCCTCACTAAATCTCCACAGTATCTCTCCCTCTCTCTCTCTGCATATATATATATATATATATATATATATATATATTATTTTCAGACACAGTATAATATGCTAAAAGATTTTATCGATTAATCTATAATATATATATATATATATATTATAGATTAATCGATAAAATCTTTTAGCATAGTATACTGTGTCTGAAAATAAAAAATATAACAATTCCCTTTAAGATAGCACATTCACAATACAAAATTTTTCTGCAATACCAAAAGTCTTCCTACCACTTCCAATTCTACAATGTTTCTGGTAGCTCACTGGCAATTGAAAAAAAATGTAAATTTACTTTCTTGTGCACGTTTCGTAGCGGCACGTTCGGCAGTTAAGATGATGGAATGTCGCAAGAATAAAGTCTGATTTGTGTCAGGGGTACAATCAAGTGAGTCAACAATGAAGACGGCGAGGGAATATCTTGAAACATTTGCGCATTTGAACTTCGGGTGCAAAAATAGCTTCTACACTCTATTTGTATACCTCTATTTTTTTATAAAATTCAAATTTCGATGTTCATAAAATTCAAAAGAAAATAATAATTTTAAACTTGAGTAGTAATTTGAAAGTGAAAAATTTATTTCAATAAAATATGAAACTGAATATTTAATGAAAGTGAATGGTTATTTATGTCTCTATATAACAATTTACATTTAAAATCAAAAAAAAAAATTCTTTGTTATTTTATGTTTTATTTATTCTATCTTCATATGGTGTGTTTATTTTTCCAGGCTTTTAACACGCCTTTTCTTTTAACACAGTTTGCATCAAATAACATTTTTCATGTCAGTTTTATTAAATATACAGTACGA
The DNA here is from genome assembly GCA_030067965.1 of Latrodectus elegans. NCBI lineage: Eukaryota > Metazoa > Arthropoda > Arachnida > Araneae > Theridiidae > Latrodectus > Latrodectus elegans. The sequence goes on along the minus strand of CM057816.1, from coordinate 80,073,507 downwards.
AATAAATGTTTGCAGTTTTTTCGTAGAAAAGCTATTTAATGTGAATTCCGTATTCCTTTCCGTCAGCTAGTCATCAGAGTTTTGTGCATGTTATAATAACATAGGGTCTTTTGCCTTATGAAGAGGAGAATGGACTCAGGTGTCAACCTCTTGACCAGACATATTTAACAATTATTAAATGGTTAGCCTTTTTCAACACCTTTATTTGGCAAAAACAAGTACTAGAATTTAATATGGTAATATAAAAAAAAATAAGTAAATCAAAATTAATCACATTGAGTTGTAAATCAAGTTTAATCATACAAAAACACTTTTTAAATGAAAAAAGAGTTAATCATCAATTATAATTCTGGGAAAAAATGGTAATCATATTTAGATGCTATAAAAAGTATTTTATATACTTAAATAATTTTATATTTGTTTTATATAAAGACAATTTTAGTCACTTTTTGTAATATATGGGACAAATGTGTTAAATATAAATCGTATACATTGTTAAGTGGAAAAATAGAAAGTATTGAAAATTTAATTGTATATTCAATTTGTGTTAATTTAAAATTTTCTAAGTCGATACATATTTAAATTTTACACCATAAAATTTAAAATTGTTTTCAAAATAATTTCTCGAGTTTGATACCTGATTCATTAAAAACTATTGTGCTGAGAATAAATATCCAACTTAATATCAATCCAGTTTTTATCGTTTTCCTGATATGGTGAAAGAATTTGAATTGGAAGGTTTCAACTCATAACAGAATATCGTCATTATACACGTAGTTTTAACACTATGTAAAAGACATTATTTTGTCACCCACCTTAAGAATTGTTTTCCGGGAGGGCTTTTCACTGATAGTGTGTCGTTATTACGTACCACAAGGGAAGATACCCAGAAAAAATATATCCATAAATTCATGCTGAAGTACTTATAGAAAGCATAATATACCTTTCCCGTCGTTCGATTATTGCTGGAACTTGCGCAAGGGACTCATGCTTCAAGTGTTCTTTTACTAATAGAATAGGGTGTAGTGCATAGGTTAGCTAGAGCGTCCTTCTATCGTTCAGAAGGTAATGAATTCAAAACCCAATTTAACCGAAGAATCCTCCTGTTTCATTAAGTCGTCTGAAGCTGGTTGAATAGGCTCCAAGTGAGGTGAATGCGATGTCTTTAAGTGAAACAATGAGGGTGGCAGTTGTAGTATTGAGTAGTCTTCCATTTAATCCCTGCTTCTAAATACAATGGCTCCCACTCTGCAGCTTTCCTTTAACTGTTAGAGGCTGGGTACAGGGAAATATGTTGCTGCTCACTCACTTCTCCACTAAACTATGGTGAGCTCCAGTTGGTAGAAATACGAAACTGGAAAGAAGTGCAATATATATAATGTGAAAAATAAATAACTTTCAATTGCAGCAATAACTTGGTGGAGAACAGAGGTATTTTCATAACCAGGAAGAAATAGTCTTCATTTTCGACCAATTTGAAACCTTTCCTGTTCAGAGGATGTATATTCGAAAAAGCTCTATATGCTCTATGTACTGGTAGACATTGAAACATGGATTTTTGTCAACCTCATCAATCAATTATAGTTCATATTTAAGGCGTAGTGTATGTGTTTAATAAATTTAGTCCGGCAAGAATAGGAAGCTGGTAACGCATTGTCGTAAAAACTACTTATGAAAAAAATAAATGCATATCAAAATTGTAATTTTAAAGACGAGGAAGAAAATAGGGAAAATATATGACTTCTAATGATAATTTGCTAAAATGCATCGAAATTATATGCACAGATGCTACTTATTTTTCTTTAGATAGTTTGTGAAAACGTTTTAAAAGATAATTTTGTGTTATATACAACGGCACATTAAGTAAATGTAATAAATGTAAATGCACATTTATCTCATTTCACATACATATGTCATTAATAAATGAAAAATACTAAATAATTAGAACTTGGTAGTAAATCTGATGTGTGTGTGTTATTATTTAAACTATTTTGTGAGTGTAGTTTTAGATTTTTACAGAAGTGGAGATTTGGCTGCCTGTGCCGCTTTGTTTCGAGATTCATGGATCAAAGAATCTTTGACTTCGTTTGCATCTGTCAATTGAGTAAAAGACTATAAACCAATCTCAACTTATATGTTTATGGTTAATGCATAAAGAGTGTGTTAAGAAGTTCTTAGATTTTAACTAGAGTTATGATATAATTTTGATTAAATAATAATCAAATAATTTTCTTTTAAATTTAATGATTATTTTAGGAAATATATTTTAAAATAATTTAGAGTTAAATGTTACTAAACGAATATTTTAGTTTATTCACATTGCTAATTTTTTGTGTAGGTTGCAAATAACGAGTTAATTTGAATTTATCTATAGGAAAACGGGTTTGACTTAGTTCAGTTATCATATCTTCAATAAAAATTTCAATAAAAAATTATTTCATTTCTATTATTATATGAATGTGTTCTAAGAACTCAAATGTTGAGCTCTATGGGATGTATTATTTTAAGAATCATTAGGTTGAGTGGTTGGGAAGTATAGTATCATCATAAGTGACTCTGGGCCTGATATTATTTTTGGCTATTTAAAATTTTTTTTAACTTCTTCGGGAACTTATCAAAAATATAATTTTCATAAACTGCTGTACTGTTATAAAATTCCATTTCACCAACTGTAAAATGGAAGGTGATTAGGAAGAAATTTTAAATATCTTTTCTGTCAGGTTTGATATTTATTTTTCACTGCAATGAGATGATTTGAAAAGCAATTGCAACTAAGTGGATGACCAGAGAGTCTACAAGAAAAATGAAAGAAGTTAAACCTAGATTCGGATAAAATTCTTTAAACAAAAGAAATATATCTAGAGTGAACAAAAGCCAAAGTGTTAAGATAAAGATTAATGTCCTAGATTAAGAACAAGACATTCAACCGACGAAAAATGATACCAAACCGCTATTGGTCAGTAGACACCAATTTCTTACATTTTACTTCTCAGCAAAGAAAAGAGAACGACCATTCTGATGTCCTGTTTTATTGCGTTTAATGGAAGTATTATTTCTTAGAAAGCAAAGAAAATAAATTTAAAAGAGACCCCTTCTAAAATATAATAATTTCTTTAACTTTTCACCATAACTATTATCACAATAATCAAGTGAATCAAAGTTTCTTTTTTATTTCAGAAAATCACTTTATTTAAATTTTAAATATAGGCAATTAAAACAACGTATATGTGCAATAATATTAGAGAGACGGTTTATTAATTCTCTCTTTCATTTTGCATTACCATAGTTTAATTGACTTTATGAAAAACCCAGTTTTTGAGAAATATTGATTTTTCCTTCTATGGTGAATAGATTTATGAATATGTATGATCGAGCTGAGTAAGGTGAATTATTTATGGTATCGTATCCCATTTACCTTCTATATTATTACGATTTTATTAATATTAAAAAAAAACAGTTTTTGCTAAAATATTAGTTTTGCCTTTTACACCGAATGCGTTTTCGTCTTTTTCGAAATGCCACTGATTGGAAACACATAAGAGAAATGTGAATTAAAATAATACTAAATTCAATATTTAATGCTTTCATTAGCAAATACTCTGTTTCAAAACTTATTATACCTCATTCGATTAGTTTTTTAAGTCAGTTATAAACCATATAAGAGACTATTTTGGCATACAGTGCATAGCTTCAGGATAATGTTATTAAAATTATTCTGGAATATATTTATTTTTATATACTAAGCTATAGAATTTATTTTTTTACATCTACTAAAAAATTTCAAACATAAATGATTTTTCTGAAATCTTCGTACATGTTTTCCCTTGGTAAAATCTTAGGTATGTAAGTTTGCAATATGTCAAGTGTGTACAATAAATTCATTGAAGAGAGATCTAGATTTATTAAAATGAAATACAGGAAAGCAAGTACATTCAGATTGCTATACAATGTTATGATTTTCTTTTTCACATAGAGGATTTGATAATCCAGAAATGAAGAGCAGTTTCCTTCTAAATAAACCGTGTTCATTTCAGATTCGAAGATTACAATTACTTCAACTTGAAGTTTTTACTCAGGGTATTAAGCCTTATACAACTTCTTTGACATAGAAATTAATCACATGAATTTCCAGAGCCGATAATTCAAGTGTCTAATTCTTGCTTGGCTGAGTTTGATATTTATAACTCTTCGCGGTATAAGTCCTAGAAGTTTTCAGAACATTCCTATAGTAAGCTTCTGTTATCCCAATCAAATCGAAATTTCGAAATTGTTGTTTTATTTTTTGTTGCCGAATATCGCCAAGTTGCCCAAAATATCGCCAAATGTCACCAAACTGTTTTAGATTTTACAAATTTATTTCTAAGATATATGAAAACCGCTATTTTCAAAGATTAAGCATTATATAAATAATATAATTTTGCAAATTAAATAATGATAACATGCTATAACATTTCAGAAATTAAATAGAAATATAAGACATTCATACCAATATTTACACTAGTTACATTTTCTGATAATAAACAACTAAAAGATAAATTTTAGTATGAAAATATTAAAAGAAATATTTTGCATACATTTATAACTGATATTTAAGTGTATAAGTTACTCTGTGATTATTTTTTACACAAGAGCTGATAGATTTGAAGCAAAAAGTTTAATTTGGATTCTGAGTCAATACAAACATACCTAACCCAATGTTGAGAACTAAATCACTAAGCAATTAACTTTTAAATAGGACATACATTCAAAGTGTAAGCTTTAGAAAACTTTCGTCTTTTTATATGGTGACTATAAATATTTAGTTAGAAATAATTTGTCCTTAATTAAAAATGTAGAGTGTTTAAGTTTTCAATACTAATAAAAGTAAAATTTAAGAATACAAAAAAAAAAAAAAATTCACAAAAATGAATGAGTGAAGTTGTTGATTCTGATAAATATTCCATCAAAAAATGGGTAACAAAAGTAAAAAAAAAAGTAAATGGCTTTAAGCAAAGGGACCAAAATAAAGAATCTCATAACTCACTGTAGTAAATGGGGAAGTCGAAATTGGTGACAAGTGAAAAAGACACGCCATTTAGTGGCGCAAGCTGTAAAAGGAATGGCCTCAAAGAAACAGAAGACAGTAACAGAAAATTGCACTCTCCGATCTTAGTACCAGTGGGACTGACTTAGCATGCGTTTTGAAATGTCTTTTTACTCTGTTATTCTCAAATATGTAAGAAAATTACAAAGTCTGTTTTCTTCCCTTTGATTTTCAAAATCGTATAAGTAAAATAATACATCAATGACTAATGAAATAAAATGAATATTTTTATCATATTTTAAAAAAATTACTAAATGTATTCATTACCATTATAAATTTGCTTAGAAACCTGTAACTCTCAAGTATCGAATTTCTTTGATAGCAACAACTGATTAAAAGCTTAAAACTAAGTTCTTTATCAAATGAAAATTCGATATAATGTAATGAATTTACATGTCAACGAGAATTTTATGGCAAATAATAATACTGTTTCCTTCTCGTTTACCAAAAGGTACATTGCTTAAATTTTCTTATTTAAAATCAAATATATAACTCGTTCAAAATATTGTTGTGTAACTTGATATTAGCTAAAAATTAAATGTTTACTTCTTATAATATTAAAAACTTTTAGCGAAGCATATTTTTTCAATAAAAGCACCATTCTAAGAGAAACCAGCCTAATAAAATGCAAGGCATGGATCAGTCATTTCTAATCTAGAATTGTCTTTATCTCAGGAAATTATGTCCATGTTGAAATAAACTGCAGCTGGAAAAAAAATGTGTTCTTCATCAACAAGTTTTGAACTGTCGTAATGTCTTTACATTCCGACATCTCTTTCTATTTCTTTGTTTGACGTGTTTTTCTACTTGTAGAAGTCTCACGAATATAATACCGAATTTTCTTCCATTCAATGACTATTTGAAATCATTTGCCTTTCCTTCGACGTTAGGAAATGTCTGTGGAAAATTCTTGTATAGATTGAAATTTAATTAATTCGTTATTTTATTTATCCAGATTGTTTTAGTCCAAATTTGAACTGAGAATGGTTGAACAAAAGTTAATTTTTCTTATATTAATCTCTGACTAACTTAAACAAGTCTGAGATTAACTTCCAAGTTTTAAAAATAGCGTTTGTTATTCATTTGAGCTATAGTGAACGTTTCTTTAAAATTCCTGTAAAGTTACTTATGCCGTAATACAATCAATTTAACTCTTCAATGGAGATCTCATCTTATTTAAAAATATTAATCTGATTTTTTTCTCTCTTTCAAAATTTTAATCTATGCGTAACA